>APFE030407408.1:46251-61244 GCA_000404065.3 Pinus taeda | reverse complement strand
TTTAAAAAAATCGCTCCGGGATTCGCTCCCAAACCGGGAGCTTCTAAAAATGTCGCTCCCGCTCCCCGCTTTTGCTCCCGTTCCCAACTAACATTGATGTAAACCAATCAAAAGCCTTTAAATTTAAAAAGAGGTACATGTAAATATTTTGGAGGGAAAAGAAGAAAAACTATTTTTAATTGTATTTTTTCTTTATCTCCTTATAGGTTTACTCAAATTTCAAGTGTAGACACTCGTTGGATGTGGAATTAAATTCTACATCCAGAGTTATGAATTTTGGAGGGAAAAAAAGAAAACTATTTTTTACTTGTATTTTTGGCTTATCTCCTTATACGTTTACCCGAATTTCAAGTGTAGACACTTGTTGGATGCGAAATTAAATGAATTAAATTCCACATCCAACGGGTACCCATTATGCATACTTTTGAGGAGACCCACGTTGATAAAAATTGAAGTTACATTAAAAAGCGTGGTGTAGACATTCTTTGGATGAGAAATTAAATGAATTAAATTCCACATCCAACGGGTACCCATTATGCATACTTTTGAGGAGACCCACGTTGATAAAAGTTGAAGATACATTAAAGATCATTTGCTTACTTATGTTGGAAAAATTGAAGAAGTCTAAGGACATCTATGATAAATTGGTTGGGGTGTATGAGGTCAATAATTTGAATCACATTCTTTCCTTGAAAAATAAACTCAAGGATATTACGATGAACAAAGGGGGAATCTGTGCAATCCTATGTCATGAGGATATCCCAACAAAGGGATCAATTGCAGACTGTTGGAGAACCTATATCTAATAGAGAGCTAGTGCTTGTCACTCTTCAAGGCCTTTCTCCCATTTGGGAAACCTTCATTACTACTATAAGCAACAATGACAAATTTCCAACATTTGATGAGTTGTTTGGCAAATGTACTCAAGAAGAAACTAGGATGATCTCTAGATGGAGGATTCAAAAGCATGAAGAACGAGAACCCTCTGCATTTGTTGCACAAGACAAAAAGAGAAAAGGAAGAGGAAGACCATTTGGCACTAGAAATCCTGCTCCAAATTCCAGGGATTCAAATAGAAGATTCAAAAGGGGATTATCAAAATTTGAATGTTACAACTGCCACAAGCATGGTCACTATGCTTGAGACTACCTAGAAAAGAGAGATTCCAACAATCATGGCTTCAACAATAGCAGGTTTAATGATAAAAGAAGAGGAGATAATAGAAGGAGGGATGATAGAAGAAGAAGAGATGCTCCTGATGATCGTGAAGAAGGCCATCGTCCTCAAAAGAGATCAAGGAACTCTAGGTATGGAAACAATGCTGCTACCACTCAATTTGAATATGTTCTTATTTCTACCCTTTCTAGTCCCTCTCCTCCAAATTCATGTGATGGTTGGTGGATAGTGGGGCTTCTAGACATTTCTCTGGGTATTGCGAAGTCCTCTCAAATTTGGTTGAGAGGGAGACTAATCTAAAAATCATCCTTGGAGACAATTCCACTTATCCTATGAAGGGCTTTGGTTCTGTTACCACTCAAACTAGCAAGGGACCTAAAGGGGTTCCTAAGAGGGCAACTGTTAGGTTAAGGGCAACGGTGGAGGCTTAGCCCATTGTCACCACAACTAAACCTCCCTGCTCTTTATGGACTTTCATCGATGGGAGGAGTCCCTGTAGTGTAGGGATCACTTGTAAAGTATATGTCAATGGATAGGCGAGAAGTGGCCCTAAAAACCCTTTCCCAAGGATGGGGTGAAGAATGGAGCTTGCTTTCTCTTTAAGCAAGGGACTTGGTCCATTAGGGGCAAGGGGTGAGGATTGGAGGGTTGAAGGAGAAAGGATAGGCTTACAAACAAGGTTCTCAATCCCTATAATCCTTGGGAAACTTGGATTCCCAAATGGTCCTTGACAAATAATCTTTATTGAGAAGTGGGACCACATGGGGCAAAGTGGACCCAACCCAACTTTAGGGATGGAATGTAGCAACCAATGATGTTCCTATCCTGAACAAGGTGGGGGGAAAGGAACAAACAAGAATATTTACTTCAAAAGGTTGAATTGATCCTATTGAAATCTAGCCTTGGGGATGCCTAGGCAAAATTTGATCCTAGAGCTAGGGCTTGGGATTCCCAGAGATTCCATTGTTAGAATTGCCTTAAATTTGGAGGAGAAGGAGGGAACCCACCAACGCAGTAGCCTATAGGAGATCGAAGTTTTTCCTTGGGTTAATTCCCTGGAAATTGATGCCCTAGGTGACCTAATGGGGCTAGACCTAGGGAAAAAGGGGAAAAGGGTAAAAAGAGGGTTAAAATGATCACCCTTTTTGAGGGATTAGTGCCTAATTCACTTGGGGAAATGGAGTCAAGGATGATGACGAGTAAGAACTTGGTTTCTTGATCAAGGAGGCCCAGAAAGTCAGCGTCATCCAATGTTGAGAGAAAGAAAAGAAAAGAAACCTTCAAGCATCTATACTTCAAAGAAAACGATGCAAGCTTATCGAGACAAATAATTTCTAGGGCATTTCATTCATATAACATTGGCCCATACATTAAATTAGCTAAAACATGCTCAATTCCACATTTCGATTATGCAAGAACTAGCCCTAATTTTAGCAGTATGCAGCAACAAGAATAGTAACATCAAAATTCACTTACAATGTTATAGAATATATCCAACCAACATTTTGTTCACAAGACAAAGCTCCAAGACAAGATAAGTAGCCCAAATCCATACATCAAAATTCATCCATCTCCAAAAAATGTCCTCCAAGGAAAATGTGCGAAGTTCTCTATATTAGTGAGATCCCAAGTCAAGTGATGATACAAATGAATGTATATAACATTAATATACAGCCTCCTAAGGAATTCGAATTAGCCTATGGGCCTACATTAACCCCTAATGATAAAATAATGTTCAAATAAAACCCCTATTGGTGACAAGCCCACCAAACTAGCTCACAAGTGTAAAACTAAGCCTCACAAGGGGCCAAATAGTAACATGTACATGTCGTGGGGTCCTCCAAAGGCCCAATAATATCTTGAAGTGCCATATTGAGGAATAAATTTCTCGAAATACAGTGGACAAGTGGGTGGTCCCTTGTTCTCCAAGTAGTAGACCTGTGGTGCTCCTAGTGGGTTTGAGGGCACATAAATGACCCCATGGGTCTCCATATGAATCAGAGATGCCTGTAGATCCTCTGCAAGGGTCCAAGTGGTGGAATGAATGCTGCTATGACATCATACAAGTCTTGGGACACCTGCGAAGAGTGTGAGGCTCCTGTGGGGGCCTGCTAGGTATAATGTACCAAGCATATCACCATCATCTCAAAAGTGGATCGCTAGTAATCTTTGAGCATCCATGAAAATCCTTGGAGTGTTGTTTGCTACTGTGGAGGCCAATGGCTCTCTATGCACACCCTACATGTGCTAATGTAGACCTCTGGGGGTTAGGATCCCATATAGTGAAACTAAACCCAAATGTAAACCACCTGCAATCCTGCATAAGATCCAATGCATCCCCTAGGCTTCCAGTACAACCGGTCATTAAAATAATCGGGTAAAAGAGCTTACAAATCATGGATAACAAGGTGGGCACTCCATAATGGCATGCCCTTTCGTAGTGGGCTTTGGCATGTGCTAGTGTCTCCAAGCTCCAAAGGGGGTTAGCCAAGTACCTTATTAGGTGGTTTCAACCCTTAAAGGGGATAGTATGTCCAAGGTACATCCCTCTAATGGGGGTGGCAAGTGACAAATAATTGGAATGGAATAGGGAATGAGAGGGGCAGTCCTGGGCCACATAGTGGGGCATAGGGGTAGCTAGATAAGGGGAAGCCCACACCTGGGTATGTAATGTATAGGAGGGAGCAATCGTGGTACATGAGGTGCCCCGACCTTGATTTTTCCACTCTTTTTTATATACCTTTTACCTTTATTGAATCTTCTTTAATTAACTGCTCGAGGCTCAAAGGACAAGAGCATGATGCGTAAGATAGAGCAGTGATTACCCCATTTTAGGTAGGGCGGTTCATTTTCCTCCAAGGGTTGGGACAATCATGGGTTCCTACCATCTTTTGCATTTTGTGGTACAATTTCCTGTTAAATGTGGCCAATTATGCTTATTTCTTTTTCTTTTAACTGCTTCAACCTCCAAGGCATCATTCTAGGCTTGACCCAAGGTGGGGGCAAGGGGGATAGGGAGGCTAGCCTTATGTGGACCCAGAATGGAAATGTGGACCTAGGTGGGAGAAATGATGAATGGGGTATAGTGAGTGGGCAGCGAGTAATGTATGTGGATAAAGGAGTGGGACCACACACCCAAAGTCGGGGTTTCCCAAGTAGTACCACCCTAGAACCAAATGGTCCATAAAGGAGATCCCATGAGACTAAGATCCAAGGGTAACATCCAAAAGAGATCAAGGGGACAAGAGCACAAACTAAGCCCACACTTTCTGCCAAATCCCCCATCAATCCATACCCAAAAGTATCCATGATAAGTAAACCTAATACTCAATTACCAAATGCCAAGACATACCTTTAGATTTGGGAGGCCCACCTTCAAACATATGATCAATATAGGTGGGTGAGGGACCACATGGCTGGCTCAGGTGGTAGAGAAATGACACAACGAGCTAGTAGGAGGCTGCAAGGGGTTGTTGGTTGCCAGTTGAGGTTCATCATGGAGAAAAAATTCTCTTAGGGATATCACCTACGAAGGGTGGGTAACATTTGGAAATTTCTCTTGGGGATAACACCCACGAAGTGGTGGGTAATAGGTTTTGTCAAATTTCATTTGGAATATGGGGAAACTGTTCTTCATGATGTGATGTATGTCCTGACTAAAGAAGAACCTGATATCTATATCTGCTTTAGAAGACAAAGGAATGGGAGTTTCCTTCACAAGGGAAAGGTCCTCACCTCACCCTCAGAATCTTGCATGAGTGATGCTTTCACCTTGGGATCTAGAATTGAAGGACTTTATAGAGTCAATGGAAGACCATTGTGATCTCTAGTACATGATAGCAATCATCAAAGTGAGTTATGGCACTGAAGGTTGGCACATCTACATTATGAAGCCTGCCCAAGGTTAGAAGGATGGTTTTTGGAATGCTTGATGTTCCATCTAATCATGATGGAGTATGTCCGGGATGTGCTAGTGGAAAGAAGGCAAGGGGATGATTCCCCTCTAGCCAAAGGAGGACCAATGATATTCTACAACTCATCCATTCTGATCTATGTGGTCCTATGCTGACAATATCTTTAGGTGGCTATCTATATTGTATAATCTTTGTAGATGACTTCTCCCGAAAGACATGGATATTCTACTTGAAGCACAAGGATGAAGCATTTGATATGTTCTAGGATTTCAAGGCATTGATAGAAAATCAATAAGGGAAAACGATCAAGGTCTTCAGGTCTGACAATGGTGGAGAATATACTCCTAATGAGTTCGTTGACTTTCGTAAGAAGGATGGAATTAAGGAGTCCATTGTACCCTATAATCCCGAGCAAAACGGCATGGCTGAAAGGAAGAATAGGTCTATCATGGAAGCTGCCCGAGCCATGTTACATCGTCAAAAGTTCCTGAAGTTCCTTTGGGGAGAAGTCACCAATACAATGGTCTATGTTCAAAACAGGATTCCTCATCAAGCCTTGTGTGACAAGACTCCCGAGGAAGTGTTCTCAGGTGTGAAGCCTGATGTTGGACATCTAAGGATATTTTGCCACCCCATGTATTTTCATGTGCTTAAGGACAGGAGGAACAAGCTGGAAGCCATTAGAAAGAAAGGTACGTTTGTTGGATATTGAGATAATTCTAAGGCTTTTAGAATATATGTGCTTGGTAAAAGGAATATTGAGTTTAGCAGGGATGTGACTTTCGATGAAGCTGCTGCCCTTGGAAAAGCAAGGGATATTTCTCCTCCTCTTGTTGAAAATAAGGATGATGATGTGGACCTTTTAGATGGCCCTTCTATGTCCGAGTTGGAGAAAGAAGTTGTTGATGATCCCATGGAGCCTATGGACCCCTTGGATCTTGCTCCATGTGATCCCCGTCCCAGGAAGATACCACTTTGGCTTTGTGATACATTACAGGATGACGAAAGACATGTCCCTGTCAGAGGAACCTTTAGAGAAAGCAAGAAACCATGCAGTATTAGGGATATGTTGTGGGCCGTGGCTATGAGCTCCATCATACACGCTGAGCCTCCCACTTTTGAAGAAGCAGTGAAAGAGCCGGTTTGAAGGATGTTATGTCCAAAGAGTATGAATCCATTATGAAGAATGATGTGTGGGATATTGTTCCAACTCCCGAGACCCAAAGGAAAGTATGTCGTGACCTCGAAATGGCTATTCAAGATCAGACATGGAGTTGATGGAAGTATTGAGAAATATAAAGTGAGGTTCGTGTCTAGAGGTTTCTCACAAAAAAAGGGAGAAGACTATGATGATATATTTGCACTAGTTGCCCGTTATACCACTATTAGATATATTGTTGCACTTGCTACTAGTCAAGGATGGATCCTTCACCAGGTGGATGTGGAAATTGCATTTCTTCATGGCATACTACAGGAAGGAGTATACGTTGAACAACCATTGGCTTCGAAGTACAAGACAGAAAAACTCATGTTTACAGGTTGAAGAAGGCACTATATGGTTTGAAGCAAGCCCCTAGAGCCTTATATGCTCGTATCGATAGTTATTTGGTGAAGCTTGGATTCATGAGAAGCAATGCTGATTTGAACCTCTACTTCAAAGTGGTCCATGGTATGCCTCTCATTTTGGTTTTATATGTTGATGATTTATTCTTGATAGGTAGTGCACCTCTGATGCTCAAGTGTAAGAGGGAGTTAGCCTTTGAATTTGAAATGAAAGTTCCTGGTTTGATGCATTGCTTCCTGGGATTAGAAGTGTGGCAAAAGCCCGGAGAGCTTTTCCTTTCTCACGGAAAATATGTTGTGAAATTGTTGGAAAGATTTGGAATGGTAGAATGCAAGTCCTTGGCCACACCGGTGGAGATGAACTTCAAGAAGTTATGTGGAAATGCTGTTGGACTTGACTTGACGAATCCCTTTGAGTATCGATAGTTGATTGGGGCATTGATGTTCCTAGTAAACACCAGTCTGGACATAGGTTTTGTAGTTAACACTTTGAGTCAGTTCATGATTGAGCCTATACATGCACATTGGGTTGCTACCAAGCATGTGTTGAACTATTTGCATGGGATGATTAATCTTGGTCTAAGATATACTACTATTTATGTGAGACTTCATGGGTACATTGATGTTGACTAGGCTGGAGATGTTATTGACAAGAAGAGCACATCAGGGTGCTACTTTGGTTTGGGTTCTACCATGATATCTTGTATGAACAAGGAACAAAATTCCGCAGCTTTGAGCACGACCAAGGTAGAGTATATTGCTGCTAGCATGGCTAGCGGTGAGGCAGTATGGTTGAGGAAGCTCTTTGGAGAGTCATTTAAGGAGGTCCTGGATTTGACGATGATATATTGCGACAACAAGAGTGGGATCCAATTAGCTGAGAATCCCGTGTTTCATGACAAGTCCAAGCATATTGATATCATGTATCATTATATATGAGACATGGTGCACAAAGGAGTTGTCAGACTCCATATATCTGCTGATAAGCAGATAGCAGACATACTCACCAAGGCTTTGCTAAAAGGGAAGTTCTTGGTCTTCAGAGAGAAACTTGGACTGATAGATGTGACCCTATTGGGTAAGGGTCTTGATTAATCAGGGACACTGAGCTATGCTCTTTCCCCTGTTTGAATTCCTAGGGAGAAGAGTTGAGCCAAAGAGCTTCTGGGATTGAGGAAATTGTGGACAATAGGATAGATGTGATCCTTACCTCATGGTAAGTAGTATCCTGCCTATTGTCTGACAATAGGATAATTGAGATCCTTGCTACATGGTAAGTAGTATCCTGCCTATTGTCATCTTTGGGACTTGACAAAGTATACCTCAGTTGGCATCCTAGCCACAAGTTGGGCTTGTTGGGATTGCCACCTATCTAGAAAATGGGTGAGGAGAGTAGGGAGAGTTGTGATACTTACCATTTATGGTACCTAGTATCCTGCCTAAGTGAGGGGATGCAGGTGTTCTATCATTGACTCTTGATGGTCAAGTTGGGAAGATCAACAGACAATAGGATAGTTGTGATCCTTACCACACGGTAAGTAGTATCCTTCATATTGTCCTTGGATAGAGGGTTGTAGCTTGAGCTCCCCTATGATGGTTCTTCTTCTTTAGATTCGAGAATATTCAGCAAATTAGCAAATATGAGTAGAGACGAGACATGACTTGATTCATTGATGGTGATGACGAGATGTTTGAGATGAGATTCATGATGCAATAAAAACTTTCTCCCTAGCTGAGAGGGAGTGTTAATTTCGCAGCTCGGGGACAAATTTCCTCCTTTGGACAACCTTCCTCATCCAGTTAAGACCCTCTTTGCCCTTGGAAGAATTTAATTTGGTCAAGGAAAAATATTATTTTTAATGGAAAACCCATAAGTACACAAAAGTACAAGTCGCCCTAAAGGACAAATTGGGTCTCCAAAATCTCATATAAATACACATCTAGCACACCTCATTTGGACATCACATCGCACACATCTTCTTCTCTTCTATTGGTTTGTACACTTCTGAATTGCAAGGCCGGGTTCACACGTGCACGGACAGAGAAGCTGTGTTGACTTTCTGTTCTTACATCTTTGACCAGCGTTGACTTTTGGGACTTTGGGATTCATTTGACTTGGGATTTTGCATCTGTTTTGGAGGCTGAATTCTTTGGCAAGGAGAGCAAAGTTTTCTGGGAACTTTGACCTTGGTTGACCGCAGATCTGAAGTTGCTACTTGACTGCAGAGTTGACTTTGACTTAGACCAGTTTTGGAGGCACCTTTTGGGACTTTTTTGACTTGACGTTGACCAGCAAAAGAGGCTGAGTTTTTTGCTGCCAAGACCAAACTTCTTGGAGATGATTTGACTGCTACATGTTGACTGGTTAGGCATCTTTGACAGCTGTTAACCTTGGCCAAAAATTGCAGACTGACTTTGGATCAAATTTGACTTTTGGGTTCATCTCTCATTGGATATTGGTAAGTAGAATTGGAAAGTCAAAGATGTCCTTTGACCCACTGTTGGATTGGAAGATTGTATCTCTCTGCTGAACATTTGATGGCAATCTAATAGAAGAATAATTTGGAAAGGGTTTTGCCCCTTTTGGGGTTTTTCCCTGGTCTTTGACCAAATCTTGTGTCTCTCTTGTTTCATGTTCTTGGCTGTCTTCTATTGGATTTGAAGTACTGTTCTATATACAATTGCTTACTGCCATTGAAAGATTGAATATTGGATAAAGTGATTGCTAATTGAAGAAGAAATTGCTGTAAGTGATTGTGCTAAGCATAGAACACTGGAAAATTAACATGCAAAAGGAGAAAAAACAATTGCTTTCATTGATTATATTATAGAATAAACAAATTGAAAAATTGGAATTACAGGTTGAAAGTTTGTTGAAAGAGAATCTGAGCACACGTGTAGTGACCACCTCTGAGACAGTAATGATAGAGGCAAACCCTACAGAGAATTTGGCTGAAACAATGTCAAAACTCAACCTGAATGATCAAGAAATTGAGAATCTTAAGAAGATATTGCAGTTCAAGAGTGGTGCATTAAGTCAAAGAACTGGAAGAATTGGCAAATAAAGATAGCATTCTCAACACTGAACTAAACCAAAAAGCTTCTCTGCAAAGTCAGATTGAATGTTATAAAAAGAAATTGATTGGCACTCAGCCATTAATTGAAACTAGAAGGCTTTCATGGAAGAACATTTTTACTTATATTTCAAAAATATGGGAGTTTTTTGTGTTAATTGGTGAGGAAGCAAAATTATTAACAGTTGGTAAAAATGTTGCAGATCAAATTCAGCAAGAGTTAGGAAGCAAACCATCATTTGCAAACATCATAAATTTTCTTAATTCCACAGGTAAAGAACAACTCAGAATATTGGGGGTCAATGACAGGGCCAACTTGATAATGGAAACTAATAGAGTTGTTATTAAAAGGAATTTTATGCTGCAAGTACAAGAGAAATGTTGGTAGGTTCAAAAAGAAATAGATTCATTTAATACCAGATTTAATATTTTTGAAAGAATGGGCATGTTGCGTTTCAAATGGAAAATTGATACCTCTGGATGTATATAAAGACATATTATCTAAGTTTGGGACAAATGATGGTAAGTTCTCTGATATGAAAAGAGCCTTAAAAGGTGAAGAAATTGTGGATAAACTCATGGATGACTTCTACATTCACTGTCAAGTCAGATTGCTTTTTCCTGTCAGGCCAACATATTAGAAGTTTTCTGATTTGGATACAACTTATAGGAAATTGATGTCATACAGTTATCCAACTGGACCTGATTGGGAGAGAACAGCTAACTTCCATGAATCTCTCAACTACTACAATAGAATCCAGGAAAGAAGCACAAGTGGAATTTCAAGATTGAACCCCGGAACTGTCTATTTTTATTTTTGAGATCCTATATTATTTTTTCTATAACAATATGTTGTTTGTAATTTTTGTGTAAAAGCTAGAAAGCAACTCGAATGAAGGGTTGGATTTTGGGAACAAAACAATTATAATTTGTATTGAAGCAGTTTACTTTCAAAAGGTTTAATCAAAGTATTCTTGTTTCAGCGTTCACTGTGTGAGTGATATTACTTTTTATTTTCATAAATTCATCTAAGCATATTAAAATTATGTGGAACACTAAAGAGGCTATGATGAGGATCAACTTCCCTTATTTCTCCTGGGAAACTTATGTTTGACACTGAGACTATAATATAGATAGGTTTCTTATATTATTCCTCTGCATTGATAAATTGTTGTCCCTGTTACCCACCATTTTATGGGTAATATCCCTAGGAGAATTTTTTTCTCCAAGATTGTTCTCAGCCAACAGCCCCTTGCAGCCACCAGCTAGCTCATTGTGCCATTTCTTCACCACCTGAGCCAGCCATGTGGTCCTTTGACCATCTGCCATGATCGTATGTTTGAAGGTGGGCCTCCCGAACCTAAAGGTATGCCTTGTCATTTGGTAATTGAGTATTGTAGTTTGCTTATCATGGACACTTCTGGGCATGGATTAATGGGGGGGTTTGGCGGAAAGAGTAGGTTAGGTTTGTGCCCTTTTCCCCTAGACCCCTTTTGAATTTTAACCTTGCATTCTAGTCCCGTGGGATCTCTTTTATTGACCATTTGGCTTTAGGTATGGTATTTCATGGGAAACCCCGATTTTGGTTGCTTGGTCCCGCTCCCTTATCCACTTATATTACCCTCTTTCCACTCATCATTTCTCCCACCTGGGTCCACATTCCTCCACTGGGTCCACATAGGGTTAGCATGCCCCTTCCCCTTGCCCACACGTTGGGTCATGGCCTAGAATGAAGCCCAGAGGTTGATGCAGCTAAAAAGAAAGATAAAAGCATATATGGCCACATTCAACAGGAAAATGTACCACAAATTGCAAAAGATGGCCGTGACAAACACATTTAACATGTGGGCAAAAGCCAATACATGAGCTCTACCCCGTCATCATGGCCATCACCCTGGTTCCTACAGGTTCGTTGAACCTCCTTCATCATATAGGAACCCATGATTGTCCCAACCCCTGGTGGGCAATGAGCTGCCCCACCTTAAAAGGGGTATTCACTGCTATATCTTATACATCATGCTCTACCCCTTGAGCCACGAGCAGTTAATCAAATAAAATCATAAAAAGACAAAAGACATATAAAGGAGAGTGGAAAAATCAAGGCCGGGGCACCTCATGTACCACGATTGCTTCCTCCTATGCATTATAAGCCCAAGTTTGGGCTTTCCTCTTATTAGGTACCCTTGTACCCCAACATTTGACCTAGGGCTGCCCTTTCTCATTCGCTACATCATTCACCTATCTGTCACATGCCACCACCTTTTGAAGGATGTGCCTTGACTATATTACCCCCTTTAGAAGTAGAAACCACCTAAAAGGATAATTGGCTAACCCCATTTGGAGTTTAGGAGACATTGGCACATCCCGAAGCCCATTATGGAAGGGTAGGGCATTATGAAGCCCCCCCTATTCTCCATGATTTGGTAAGCTCATTTACTCGATTTCTCTAATGATTTGTTGTATTGAAAGGCTAGGGGACACATTGGATCTTATGTAGGATTGCAGATGGTCTCCATTTTGGGTTTGGTCTCCCAATACAACGTCCTAATCCTTTAGAGGGCTACATTGGCACCTGTAGGGTGTGCATTGAGAGCCATGGGCCTCCACACTTGCAGACAATATTCCATGGATCCCCACAACGATTTAGAGATTGCTCGTGGTTCACTTATTGGACGAGGAAGATGCACCTGATCCATCATGCCCAACGAGCCCCAAAATTGCACCAAACCCTTGGCAGATGATCCAAGACTTGCACGATGATGTGGCATCACTTACACCATCATCGTAGCCCTTGCAAATGATCTACAGACACCTTGATTTGTTTGGAGACCCATGAGGACACTTGTGTGCCCCCACATGTCATTTGGAGCACCACAGGGTATTACAAGGGACCAACCCCTTGTTCATTGCTTTTGAGGGTCCTATTCTTCATTGTGGCACCCATGGACCTCATTAGGCCTCTTAGAGGGCCCTACGACATGCATAGATTATTATTTGAGCTCTTGAGAGGCTTACTTTTTCATTTATGAGCTAGTTTGGTGGGCTTGTCACCAAAAGTTGTATTATTAGAACATTATTTTATTTTTCGGGTTTATGTAGGCCAAGGAGGCTAATTCGAACTCCTAAGTTGTGTATAAATAACAATGATGATAATGTCGGCAATATATCGTCGAATATTGGAAAACGATATTTTTGGCGAGCTGAAATATCGTGATTTTTTTGAGATATTGTCGATATCTCGACAAAATATTGCGTGATGATATAAAATATCGCCAGGCTGACTGGGCCGCAGCTAGAAAAGGGAAATTTGCCTTTTTTTTCCTCATTTTGGTTTCTGAGTGTTGGAGAAGGAAGGGGAAGAGCTTTGTGGGGTTGTCAAGGAGGGATTGAGGATCAAACAACCATTATCACCACCAACTAAGAATTTTTTGTGGATCGAAGATTGAAGAACAGTGAGACAAACATCATTTCTTCCATTAACAAATATGTTCTTAAAAACCCCTATGTTAATGATTTTTTCATAGATTTAGGGTTATGCTTGCTTGCCTCTTTGCCTTCCCACATTTTGTTTCTTTGTTTTTTTTCATTTGCTATGATTTTCATGCCCATAAGCCAATGCAAGAGTTTTCTCCATATTGGACAGCAAGATTAATTTTTTTTTCAACTTTCTTATGCATCCTCTTATTGCCATTTTTCATTCACATTGCAAATAATGTAGTAATTTTTTTTCAAATGAGGTGGTTATTACTTCTTATTTTTGTGTTTGGGGGTTTAATGCTAATTTTTTGCTTTTTTCGTGCCCTAGGTTTGAATTAGTTCACTACAAATATGCCAAAAGCTTTGGACCCATTTTGGGAGTATGAGGAGCTTGTTGGTGGGGGCAAATCAGGCATATCTATCATGCAAATTGTGTGGGACCAAGATGTCAAGAGAGGTTACGCGATTGAAATACGATCCTGGCTAGAATCTCTGCACATGATGTAATGCGTTGTATGGTTTCTAGTGTAGAGGTTATACAAAAAGCTCTTGAAGTAATTGCTGAAAAAGACAGAAAGATAGTTGTTAGGGAGAGGGCACTTGTCTCAGATAGGTAGTTGCTAGTTTTATTTGTTTTGCTACATATAAGTTTATAACTCATGATGATGAAATACTTTTATATATGTGACATTATTTTGTATTAGTTCTTCACATTTGAGTCCTTGATTGGACAATTATCAGGGATTAGTAGGATTTGGTATCAACTTTGATGTATCATTTTTATTTTACATTCAATACATCATATATTTCAGTGCTTTCTTCATATTTATGTGCCAATGTGTTTATTTCATGTTGTTATTGCTTTATATGTTTAAAAATCTAAAAAAAATGAATATATTATGCATTTTTTATGTTTGCTGATATTTTTACCGATATTGCCGATAAGATGTTTTCTGGACCCTCACCAATATTTTGCCGATACCGATATTATCAACACTAATAAATACAAGTGAGATGAAGTCATTTCCTCATCATCACTTTGGTTTGGATCTCTTATCTCTCTTGAGATTTTCGCACTTGTTCTAGAGGATGAATTGGAGCTTTATGGATGGGTTTTGATGTGTGGATATTGGTCTATCTTCTCTTGGAGCTTCTTTATTGTCAATTGTGAATGGTTGGATATACTCTATTACATGTAAGTACGTGATTTTTGATGTTATTCTTGTTTACTTTTGTCATATATGTTGGATTGGGATTTTCGCTATTCTAGGGCTAATTGCTGTATGCATTTATTGCTTAAAATTGTGGAATTTGTCTCTATTATAGCATCTCTAAATGTATGGCCCATGTAATAGAAGCGAAATCTCCTAGGGGTAATTTTATCAAGGAATTCGACCTTGACAAGCCATTCCTCTTGCACATCGAAGTATAAAAGTTGCACGGTTGCTTCTTCTTGATCTAGAAGGAAAATGAAGTGATCTTGAGGCCTCCTTGACTAGTAACCAAGAAATCCTACTCCTACTCAACATATACTCCATTCTGCCAAAGATTAAGGCATTGATCGACCGAGGGTGGTCACTAAAACTTATATTCTCTCACATTCTTCCAAGACTAGCCACATTGGGGTACCTAGGGCATCAATTTCCCGACAAGCTAGGCACTATGTTACTTGGGAGCGGGAGCGGAAGCGGGAGCGAGAGCCACCATTTTTAGAAGCTCCCGGTTTGGGAGCGAATCCGGGAGCTATTTTTTAAAAATATATATATTTTTTATATTTTTTAATTTTTGA
>APFE030407408.1:1803-42610 GCA_000404065.3 Pinus taeda | reverse complement strand
CATGGTGTCCATCTGCTCATACACCTCGCCAATCATTGGTTTGTCTGTATCTGCAAACCGAATCATGTGATAAATGGGCTTGGTGAAATCCAAAACTTGCCTCACACTTGTTCAAAATTGGCCATCAAGAGCGGCCTCCTCCACCATTTCAAAACCTCCCCTGTCAGCTGCATTTGTAGCCCTTTCCTTCAATACCTGCCAATGTGGACTTGATACCATGCTAGCCATTGACTCTCTTACCTTCAAAAGGCGCTTGAAGGTGAGGTAATAGTTACCAAATCTCGTCTTCGCAATCTTCAACAACTCCGATCTCGAGTGACTGCGGAAAAGGCCATGGGTATTGCTATGATTTGTAATAAATTTTATCATTTTTTTGCCTTTTTGTACAAATCACCAATCCATTGGTATTGTTCATTTTTGTTCTTGACAATATCATGCAACAAAAGGTTCAATGTGTGAACCAAACATCTAGACCAAAATATATTGGGGTATTTATCCTCAATAATTGCTCCCGCTGCCCTACAATTAGCAGCATTATCAGTGATGACTTGGATGACATTGTATGGCCCAATACGGTCAATTGTTTCAAGTAATGCTTCTGCAATGTTGATGGCGGTCTTGAACTTGTCTGAGTAATCATGTGCAGTTAGAAAGATTGGACCATTAACGGACACAGCAAGAACACTTATCAATGGCTTGCCTTTTACATTTGTCCATCCATCAGATACGATGGACACCCCATGCTCAGTCCAAGCACTTGTCATTCTATTCAAAGAATGTGATATTTTTGCTTTTTTCATTATCAAGGCCAACGGTTCTTGCCTTGTCATACCCAGGGCTCTTGTATCCTTTAGGGGCATCATTTATGGCCGAAACCATTTCGTGCCAATAAGGTGAGCGAAGAACGTTGAATGGTATCCCACATGCATAGAGAAACCTGTAAACCTTTGAATCCACATCATTCCTACACCCTCATCAAGGAAATCTGATATCGGTTCTCGCCTTAAAGATGATAACCCTGAGCCTCCATATCCACTGCCTTGGGAGGATGCTGAAGGAGTTCTTTGTGATTGTGAGCTTGGTTCAAAGAAACCCCTTGATTTTTTGATTGGTATTGGGCTTCCTCCTCCTCCCTTATGTATTTGGCTCTATCCGCTGTTGACACCGCTGCACAAGTTTTGATTCCTATTTGTTTCTCCCCATCCCATGGCCTTTTCCTGCAGAGGTGTCTTCTAGCACGGGTGTATGAACCTGTGTAATCAGTGTTGCAATGGGGGCAATGAAATTTAGTGGTTCCACCCCCTCTCCCTGTTTCAGCCCTGTGAACATATTTCCACAATGGGGTTTGGTCTTGTTTAGTCTTTTGAGTGTGCCTGTTCACTGGGGTTTTCACCCATTTGACTTTCTCAAGCTTCTTCATCCCCCTCTTCAGTTTGGCCCCTCCGTTTCCTACTCTCTAGCACCATAATAACCATAAAAGGGACCAGGAAGAGGAAAATGCCCAGAAATATGGTGAGGTCCATGGTGTTTGATGTTTGTAGGGTTTCATTCAACAATCTGCAAATTAATTTCATTTATTGGCATTAATTAACTTAATTTATTAATTTAATTGCAATTCATCATTTTAATACTCAATAAACTAAATTAAATTCCCTAAATTACTACCTAACTAAATTAAACTAGCTAGATTAGCTAAATTGTTAAGTTACTTACCTCTGCAGGCTTGCTCCTCGCTCTTCAGCAATTGCTCCTTGCTCCAAACTCTTGCTCTTCAAGCTCCTCAACTTCTTCAAACATTCACAATGAAATGTTTTTATGTCCAAAGGGCTTTTAAAACATAAAAAAATTTATAAAATTTTAGTTTTTTTTTTCGGGTCCGCGGAATTTTTTTCCGCCGACCCGCTCCCGGCCCGTTTGAAATCGCTCCCGGAGCTATTTTTTAAAGCCTGGGAGCGATCGGGAGCGATCGCTCCCCGATCGCTCCCGGGCTTTAAAAAGCGCTCCGGGAGCGACGGAGCGACCGCTCCCTAGGTCGCTCCCGAAATCGGCAGGGAGCGAAATTTTTTTGGAAGGGAGCGCGCTCCCGAAAATCGCTCCCGTCCGGGAGCGATTTAGGGAGTGCGCTCCCAAGCCGCTCCGGAGCCGCTCCCGCCCGGAGTGCGCTTCGGGAGCGGGTTCGAAGGGGGGGGGGCGCTCCCCCGCAACTATGGCTAGGCATCAAAAGAATTCGATCTCCTAGGGTCTCCTGCGTTGGCCCTTCCTCTAGCTCTCCTCCAATTTTGAAGACATTTTGACGGTGGAGTTGGGAGAAAAGTCAAGCCCTAGCTCCAGGATCAAAACTTGCCCCCCATCCCCAAGGCTAGTACGTCATAGGCTCAAAACAACATCATTGAGTGAAAATACTTTCTTCGATCCTTTTCCCACCTTCTCTAGGGTAAGAATATCATTGGTTGCTACATACTTTCCTCATACCCTAGACCGAGTCCACTTGGCCTCGCATGGTCCCGCTCCTTTAAAAGATTATTCTTCAAGAACCATCCAGGATACCAATTCTAACAAGGATTTTAGGGATTGGGGAATTCCTTCACAAGTCTTATCCCATATACCTAACCCTCAAATTTCTCTCTTCCTTTCCTAGAATACATAGTAACTTGCTTAGAAAGCAAGCAAGCTTTGTCCTTCAAAATGTTTTGGGAAAGGGTTTGTTTGGGTCACTCATATCCATTGACTTATCATTCATTTGTGACTCCATACATATCGGGTCTCTTCCCATCGGTGAAAGTCCGTAAATAGAAGGGAGCCTTAGCTGAGGTGATAGTGGGCTAAGTCTCCACTTGTTGCCCTTGGCCTAGCATTTGCCCTTTAGGTCCCTTGCTAGTTTGAGTAGTAACAGTCCCGATTTCGTATAATTGAGATTCTTTTTTGTTGAGCCATTGAATGCTATTTCATGTGCTTTCTTGCTATACCAGATAGCTAATATATTCAGGTTGAGTGTGAATGTTATTTGATATTCTTCTGTAGACTTCCTTCCATCATTATTAGCTATTTGTATCTTTCAAGGTTGAATGTTAGCCTTTTTGGTTAAATTTCTGGAGGGATTGTGCTTTACTATTTTAAAGCAACGAGTTTAACCCTTAGCAACCATTTTACAAAAACCACCACATCTTGATGCCTTGACATAGTTTTCTAGCTAGAAACTGTCTACAAGGAACTACAAAGCCCAAATCTGCTTTTATATTTTTCTAATACCCTTTAAGATGTAGTAGTTTCTTGCTCATCAGGGTTGGGAGATTTCAAGAGTTCCTTTCTTGAGGAACTAGGTGATGGCTAATGATGGGGGTAGAGCTCATGCTAGGCTTTTGCCCACGTTTTAAATATAGCCCCAGACATCTTTTACGTTTTACATTATCTTTCATTGTGGCCTTATAGGCTTTTATCTTTCTTTTAGTTGCATCAACCTTTGGGGCCAACTTTCTAGGCTCTAACTCAAGGATGTAGATGAAGAGTGCCAATCCCAATGACCAATGACTATCAACCCAAAGAATGGAGGTGGATAATTGGGAGAGATGGGAAGGGGTAAGTATGAATCAGTGTTGCGAACATCGCAATTTTATTGCTGAATCACGATTTTTTGCATGTGCGATTTTATCATTTGGTAAAATCGGTGATTTTTGTTGATTTGGGGTAGCATCGGATGTGCTCTAGCCATGAAAATTGGTGGAGAGGCTAAAGCACATGAGATCTCCAAGACCCAGAAATCATTTTGAAAAATTCTATCAAGATGAGGAGTTATTAAAGTAATTAATATTTTTAATGAGTTCCTAAGTCTAGACTTAGGAAAATAAAAATATTAATGGGTATTAATAAAAATAAGGATGAGAAACTTCTAAGAGACGAAGATCAAGTCTATTTTAATCTTAGCCGTTGATTAGGGACTTAATCTCGACCATTGATTCATCAACAGGAAAAGTATAAGAAGAGACTTGAGGGTCAGTTGGAGACACACCAAGGGAGACTAGTTAGTTCGATTTCTGGAGCGGGGTTTGCTGAGAAATTCGAACTAGTGGTCTGGATTGTAGTGAGAGGCAGCGAGTACATAACAGAGAGGCAGGGATAGTGCTTGAGGACCAGTGCAGAGATCAGAGAGGTAGACGCAGAGCCAATTAGAAAGATGCAAAGGCAGTTGGATTGCGTAGTGACTGGAGGGCCTGCATGGGTGATGCAGAGAGGCCAAGTGCTTACGCAGTGAGGCAGAGTGCTAATGCAGAGGGTCTGGGAGTTGTGCAGAGGCAAGATGGACTGACGCTAAGCCTAGGGGAAGTGTCAAAGGATTTTTGTGGTATTACTGCCGTGTGGTTATCTTTGTTGGGTAAGCCAGTTTGGCACCCTAGTTGTACTCAAGAAAGCTGATTAATAAAACCCTCCTCTGTCGCATCGATTTTCCTGCATTGGGTTTTTCCTGGGACAATTGTCCAAAAATAGCTGTGTTGATGTGTTTGATTCTTGTGCATGTATTTGTTTCTGTATAATGGTGTGATATCTGCAGTAGAATTTATTTTAATATTTACTGAAGGGATTTCATAAATAACTTATTCAAAAATAAGTAGGTAAAATAAATTAGTTGCTGCAGTAATAGGATTTTTGTTTAGAAATTTTCACATGGTATCAGAGCAAAAAATCAAAGACAGGAAGGGAAAATCAATTATGGGTCAAGATCATGATGCAGAGGCATCTACATCAGGAGACTCATGCAGATTTTCAGAAAATTGCACAAGAGATAGAAATTTCGATTTCTCTATGTTTGCTTCCAGATTGGAAGAAGTTGTTGCGTAACAAGCTCTGCATCATCAGAGGTATGGTATATAGACAGTGGAGCCTCCTGGCATATGATAGGAATCCAAGAATGTTTCTCAGATTATTCGGAGGAAAGAATGAATTTTCAAATCACCATGGGGAATAAGGCAAAGTGTACTCCAGTAGGGAAGGGTACCATAGTTTTTCAAACAGAAACAGGAGAGCAGTTTCGAGCTACCAATGTGCTGCATGTGCCAGGACTGGGGATGAACTTACTTTCCGTATCACAACTTCAAAGCAAGGGCTATGACGATTTCTTCATTAAGGAGAAAGGATATGTCAAACACCCGAGTTGGAAAAAGAAAGTACAGATCATAATTTGAAGTAACAGGTTGTACAAGTTGCAGCTAGAATTACCAATGGAACTTGCTTGAGTTACTGATTATTAGCATGCTTATGAGACGTGTGTGTGATAGCTACATACACATGCATCGCAGACATTGCACTAGTATACATACTAATTTAATTATATAAATGTCTATGTAAGAAAATGAATTGGTTTTTAAAAGTATTAATTAATACCTTATGTGTTAAGTAGTACAATAAAATATATTAATTTAATTTAACTAATAAAATTTTATTTGAATATTAAATAATTATTGTTACAATGGACAAGATTTATTTTACTTCATAACCTTTGGGCAATTCATGCTAAGGTACTTAAAAGAAAATCCTCTTCTTGAAGTCGGTTGAGATGATAAAGTTAAAATCTCATTTAATGTATAATGACCAACTCAAGTAATAATATCTTAATGGATAAGGTTAAATCTTAAGATTGATTGGAGGAAAGGAAGGTGGGGTTTCTTCGAAGGGAAGAAACCTTCCCTTTATAAAAAAAATCTAAAGGAGAAGTGGGGGGGGGCCGGGGGTGGGAATCAGTTTTGGGAAAATAGACGATTGCCTTTACCTTTGGAATATAGTGCAGGGAGGAGGAAATACAGAGAATGGTGATAATCAATCTGTTTGAGGGATGAGCCAGGGGCTTGATTTTGAACTGAAAATTGGGAAATTTTGAGCTGTTCTTGGAGTTTTGGGCACAGGCGCTAGTGGACTTCCATTTCGAAGTCCTTTGGATCTGGGAACTGCAGAGGTTGATCCCAGATAGGCCGGGAGGAATAGGTTGGTTTGGTAACGGAACCAAAAGACTCGGAGCAACGTGGACCGACACCAAATGGGAAAATCAGGTACGCAATTGGATTTAATTTGATAGAATTTTACAAGAAATTTGTCCATGTAGTTGAATCTTAACAACAGTCCTTACATTTGGTATCAGAGCTAAGTTCAAACTCTTAGATCTGTTAAGTCCGTTAAGATAAGGTTACATTTTGGTATAGATCCCAATTCTACTTCAAATTCACTAACTCACAATGCAAATGCATACTAGGAAACTAGCTGCAAAGTAGCTGCCCTTTCATAGGATCAAATAAATCAAGAAAGGCATTAAAAACAAAATAATAATAACTTATTTCATGCAAGGTAGTGAGAAATTTTGAAAAAAATAATCCAAAACAACGAGGATAGACCATAGAAGAACAATCCCTAAATAGTAGGCATGTAGAATGACAAGTTACGAGGCAAACACCAAAGAACTGAAATCAACAGTTACAAGTTAATAAAAAAAATGTTAAGCCGGAACATAAGCTTGATCTAAAAACAAAGAACAAAGGGCCAAAAGTCTATGACAATATATTATGGAAAAATAGTTCACTCGGAAAACATACAACCTTCCATTACAAACATAATGAACTCTGTCTAAAGAAGAGTGCCTCTTTAATCAAGTTATCCAAAATTTGAATAACTATTCCATTGCCTCATTAGTGACGTTCCTTCCTCTTCTTTAAAGATCGTTCAACTGTATCCTTCTTGTCTGATTCAGATAACTTTACCCTCTTCAAGATATCCTTTGACACTTTAATTCCTTGATCCCTCATTTCTTCCACATACTTCAGTGCTTCTGCTTGCTTGCCACCGTCACAGAGGGTATTTATAAAGGGGTTGACAGACTCCATGCTAGGGAAAACACCCTTGCTGCTCATGTGTTTCCAAACCATCGAGGCTATATTTAGATCTTTCACGACTAAGGCCATTGTAAATCTATCACTATTTGGATCATGCTCATTTCTAGTGATCACGCGAAATATGCCGGTAGCTTCCTTCATTTGTTGTGCCTTCATAAGGGTTCGGAAAATAGTATTGTAAGTCACAGAATCAGGGAATGCACCATTAAACACCATTCCATTGAAAAGACGGTAGCAATCGTCCATTCTACTAGCATAGCAGTATGCACTTATCATTGAATTGTAAGTGGTGGTGTTGGGAATATGCCCACACCACATCATGGTTTCAAAAACGATGCCCGCTTCATCTGCCTTGTTCTGGAGACAAAGGGCATGAACGACAGTGCTAAAAGCTCTTATTTGGAAAGCAATTTCTGCTCCTCATGACATGCAGAAATTTCAATGCCTCATCGACTTGGCCTAATTTGCAGAGGGTGCCCAAGAAGGCATTAATGCAGCCGTATTGAGGGGATCCCACCCGAGCCGCGCAATCATCTCGCAAAAAGTCTTCTTAGCTTTCGCCACATTGCCTTCCTTCTCCCTAATCGTTTGAAGATCATAAAAGCAAATTTCAGTGGTATTTTCTACATAATTTGAGCTCCTATGATACAAGTTTCTCCGCGAGTATTATGCACCTGCTAGATTGAAACTAACAGCCCTGCATGCATTATAAAAGCCACGGTGCTCACACATCGTTTTTAAAACACTTGACGCGTTGAAACTCATCTCTTAGGTGGAGTTTGGTGTCAAACGATGATATTAATTTGTCTAAACCTTTGACGTATGTCAACCACCAGAGGATAAAGGAACATGCGGTGGTGTGACGGTGGAGCGCTCTGCTGTTGATACATAGGTTTGCAGGTTTGAACCTGCGACCCTTTTATAATTGCATATGACGTCTGGCTATAAGGCAAATGTCCACCAACCCGTTAGAATGTTCTCGGGCCTTCATTGCCTAGAGCTCGAAAGGTCACAGATGGGGCATTCATTGAGAGACTGGTGACAGTGGATACCCCAACCATCTCAGTATTCGCTCTCTGACCCGAGAGCCATCGTAGGCATATATTAGTATGTAATGACATGAAGTCTTGCAAGGAAATGATCTTGGAAAAACCTGCACCATTAGTTAGTATACATCGGGAATCTCCCATGATATTGAAAGGGAGATCTTAGTAGACATGTGCAACTGTTTTCATCTTTTCTATGACGTCATGGCGTGTTATGTAATTAATCCGAGCATGAGTTTGTACCATTGGATATATCTCGCAGAGTAGCTTTCAGTGCTGATGCAACGTTGTTTCAGTTACGACAACACAATGTTTAGGATCCACAACGTGTCTTATTTGTTCGATTTTGAGTTTATTGTTGGTCTGGCTGGGCTAAATAATTAGATTTTGATTTGGGTTGGCTGAGCAGTGAGTCGGTCGGCGAGGGCTTCGGTGCCAAAAGGAATTGAAATTTGAAAATTGAAACCAGACTACTAAATATAGACAAGTAATAATATTTTAAAAAGTTTAATTGCGACATAATAGTTTGGAAGATTAGGACTTGAGAAACTGCGCGTGTAATTATAGTAATATATGGTTAATATATTCACATACTTAGAGGTAATCAATAAGATGTTTCTGAATATTGCATTAAGAATTCTTTCCATCAATTTCAACATGATAAGGCACTACCAGAAGTTGAAGAGAAGATTGCAAAATTGGAGCAAGAAGCAGCCATGCTTGGTGCATCTGAGGAGATTATCATAAACTGAGACTAAGCATAGCAGAGTTAGAGAAGCAAATGATGACTGAAATTACTAGGCCTGAGCGCGTTCTTCTCTTTTTGGTTTTTGGTAGGCTGATTAAAGTGAGAGATGGTACAACTGAGTGGGGATGGGGAGTGGTAGTTAATGTGGTGAAAAGGCCATCGATGCCACCCAACACATTACCTTCTAATATATTGGGTTTTCGTACTAGTAATTATATAGTGGATACTCTTTTACATTGTGCTTCTAGCTTGACAAGTGATGGTCCTTGCCCAAAGCCATGTCCTCCTCCTCCTAGACAAAAAGGTGAAATGCATGTGGTACCTGTTCAACTGCCCCTTATTTGTTCTCTTAGTAATTTTAGAGTTGCCATTCCACAAGATCTACGACTGGTATAGGCAAGACAGTGTGTACTTATGGCAGTGCAAGAGCTAAAAAAAAAAAAACGATTTCCAAAAGGTCTTCCAAAGCTTGACTCTATTGAAGATATGGGCATTGATGATCCGGATTTTGTCCAACTTGTAAGGGAAGTTGAAGCATTGGAGCAAAAGTTGCTTGCACATCCCTTTCATAAGTCTGAACAGGATGAACACTAGCTGAGGTCTTTTCAAAGAAAAGCATAATTAAATAACGCAGCTCAGCAACTTCGAATGAAAATGCATGACTCTCAGCCTCACAAATTTAGGGAAGAGTTAAAAAAAAATCGCTCAAGAGTGTTTAAGCGACTTGGACACATTGATTCTGATGGTGTGGTGCAAATGAAAGGCCGGGCTGCATGTCTCATTGACACAGGAGATGAACTTCTTGTGATAGAATTGATGTTCAATGGCACATTCAATAAGCTGGATCATCATCAAATAGCAGCACCTGCAAGCTGTTTCATTCCATGTGATAAATCATCTGAACAAGTACATTTGACTAATGAACTTGTGAAGCCATTGCATCAACTTTAGGATAGTGCACAATGGATTGCACAGGTGCAACGTGAGTGCAAGTTAGAAGTTGATATAGAGCAGTATGTTGAGTCAACAACCCGTCCACATTTGATGGATGTAATCTACCATTGGTCCAAGGGTGCCTCATTTTCAAAGGTTGTAAGTAGAACATATATATTTGAGGGCAACATCATATGCATGACAAGGAGGTTAGATGAGTTTCTGAATCAGGAAATGGCCGAGCTGGTGTGCAAGACATAGTTATCTACATGAACAACACATAAATTAAAGCAAGAGTGGTACTCTGAGTTGGATAATTCTAGTGATTTTGATTCAGTGCGTGGTAGTTGGAGAGATGAAGATAGTGCTCCTAACATTTATGGGGAGAGCAAGTTATTGTTTCCTGTTAACACTCATAGGATTGAGATTTTACAAAATAGTATTTTGGGGAAAGAATTTCAGAATGTACATTTTGATGCTGGAGAATCTCTCAGCCCTTCTGTAGAAACAGTTAGAGAAGACACCAATGATTCCTCAGTGTTTAAAGGCAACACTTTGGCAGATGAAGAAACACACTTGGATTTGCAGAACCGATATGTTGAAGCTTTTTACCATGAATCTCAGAACATAGAGAGAGGTTTCCTTCCATTGCATGGATGGAGAAAAGCCTAGTATATTACCTACGAAAGGGAATACATTGGTCTATTAGAGACTGAAGGGCAGGAGGTTGAACCCAAAGCATCCTTTGACATTTGATGAATCTTCAACAAAGGACATTGTTTCTAAGAGAAGTTCACCATTAGGTGCTTCAGCTGCTTTAAATACTATAGATTTGCATATCACAGAACGCAGAACTATATGTAAGTCACCAATAGTGGAAAGAAATGGACAGAAGAATGCGGGACTAAAGGAGATTCTGGCTTCATATGAGCACTTTGTTGGGTGATATCATCCTTTATTTCTGTGTTAGTCTTCACCGATTTACCCCTCTTCAAATTCCCCATTCATAAGATCAGTTTGCCTAGTATAATTACATTCTATATCCATGCTAATAACAATAACTTCACCACTCTTTTGAAATTCTATGATGAATGCTCAGTTTGCTTGCACACCTATCCACTATCTTCATGCTAAACTGAGCAATTTGCATTGCTTGCGAATAACCATCAGTCACAATTTTTTTTTTTAAAGTAAGGTCATTAAGTTTCTGTTGATAGGTGACTTTTGGTGTAAACTAAGCTGATATCTCAATCTTTTCAGGTTCGTCTACCAATGGATAAGCCTTATCAATACTTCCATCCTCTGCTTCCATACTTGTTTTGACTATCTGCATAATATGTCTACAAGGATCAGTTGCACTTTTCCACACATTCAATACTAATTCATTAGACTGTTGTTTAAGATGAGGTTTCTAATTCGTGTCAATTTGTGAAGGGCCCAATAAAAGGGGAATGAGAAATGCTTTCCCTCATTTTATATTTAGACTTGTAATAACTCACCTTTTAGAAAGGGAAAGGTTCTATCGAATTAGAAATTTTTTTTAGTCTCTGAGTTTTCACTACATCACTTTCACTCAAATTAGCAATGACAACATTGTTAAATTTCTTTGATTCTGTCAATTACGAAACCTTTAGATCCACAATGTTTTGGAGCATAATAATATCAGTACCAAGTGTTTTCTTCCAAACAAACTCATTATCATTCTCCAATTCTAATGAAACAAATTCAACACCAATCTCTGAAGTCTTGACCTTGAATTTTTCTTTCTCAATCTCTTCTTCATCTTTGTCAGCAACTGTTTCCATCATGCATGGCACATCTGACCCTACTACTATTGCTTCCTTAGTGTCCTTTCGAAGGTTTTCAATGACGAAGTTTTCCTCCACATTGTGTACTCGGGCTCATTAGAATAAAATGGTCTAAGCAAAGTCACAAAGGATTACTCTGCATCACCTACAAGGGTATTAAGTGTTAAATAAACTATTTTAATAATTAACTCTTAATTCAATGCCATTTTCAAGATATAGGAATAGCCATTCCTTCAGATATATTTTTATCAGTAATTGCAATGTATATACCCTATATATATATATATATTTCAAATCATATTGCTTAAATACTTTTTAGGTCATCAAGCATAGATTTAAAGGTTGTTCTCTATTTTAGAACAGGTAAAATACAATTTGAACAAATGTTTTCAGAGAGGTTAGAACATAATAGAAACATATATGTGCCGAAAATTTGGGCATATCCAACCTTTTGACCAAACCATCCAACCAAGCTTTATCCAATTTGCGTATTGTTACCAAGATTTGCATGGTAAATATGTGCCGAGAAAAGGCATACCCTAGTAAGTACAAAGATCAAATATCATGTGTCAGTTAGCAATCCAAAGCCATAAGTTTCATGCACAATCAATACTCGAAAGAATGATTTCAAATTATTATGCTTAACATTGCTGGTACATGGATACCTATATAAATCATGACTTAGGTTATGGATGTGATACCTATAATTTTATTTTTATTTTACATATCAACATGAATGATGAGATGGAAATAAAATAATGAATACACTTGACTACTTGATGTGAAAATGAACTTACAAATATATTGGTTAGACATAGCCAAGTATGTTTTATGAACTCAAAGATCAATATCATAGATGAGAGTTTATTAAAAATGCATTGAAAATCGTTATCTGAATACAATTGATTTTGAATATATTGATGCATATGTTATAATTTGTGGGTAAGTGTTTGCATTGCAGATAGTATCATTACCAAACCGACTACGTGATGACAAAACTCCAAGAACAATTGAGGCTCAATGAGATTCCATGATAGGGTATTGACCCTAATTCTACTAGGAGGGGTGGAGGTGTTGCCCACCATTTATCCTCCAAAACCTGGAGTCATGGGAGAACTGTGTGAGTCACGTTCCCCTAGACATGTGATGATGATTGCCGGATGCCTACTGGGAAATTAGGTCGATATAGTCAACGCTACCATCCTTAGAGTTATGAATGGTTAGGTCAGTATAACTGACGCCATGGCATACTCCAGTAGAGGACAGATAGGATGGGAGCGTAAGAGATTAGGAAGGATAGGATGATTTTAGAATAGCTTGGGAACCTAGTTGGGACAAGGTATGACTATTAAAGTTGTTAAAAAAAGAAAAAAAGAAAAAAAGAAAAATTAATCATGGGACATAATGTTTACACAAGTTATATTAATCGTTAAAATAATTACTAATATACTATATAAACTCAACTTCGGGACGAAGTTTTTTTTGAAGAAGGGGTGTATGTAGTGACCCAACTTGAGTTACTGATTATTAGCATGCTTACGAGACGTGTATGATAGTTACATACACATGCATTGCAGACATTGCACTAGTATACATACTAATTTAATTATATAAATGTCTATGTAAGAAAATGAATTAGTTTTTAAAAGTATTAATTAATACCTTATTTGTTAATTAGTACAATAAAATATATTAATTTAATTTAACTAATAAAATTTTATTTGAATATTAAATAATTATTGTTACAATGGACAAGATTTATTTTACTTCATAACCTTTGGGCAATTCATGCTAAGGTACTTAAAAGAAAATCCTCTTCTTGAAGTCGGTTGAGATGATAAAGTTAAAATCTCATTTAATGTATAATGACCAACTCAAGTAATAATATCTTAATGGATAAGGTTAAATCTTAAGATTGATTGGAGGAAAGGAAGGTGGGGTTTCTTCGAAGGGAAGAAACCTTCCCTTTATAAAAAAAATCTAAAGGAGAAGTGGGGGGGGGGGGGGGGGGGGGGGGGCGGAATCAATTTTGGGAAAACAGAGGATTGCCTTCACCTTTGGAATATAGTGCAAGGAGGAGGAAATACAGAGAATGGTGATAATCAATATGTTTGAGGGATGAGCCAGGGGCTCTCTTTTGAACTGAAAATTGGGAAATTTTGAGCTGTTCTTGGAGTTTTGGGCACGGGGGCCAGTGGACTTCCATTTCGAAGTCCTCCAGATCTAGGAACTGTAGAGGTTGATCTCAGATAGGCAGGGAGGAATCGGTTGGTTTGGTAACGAAACTAGAAAACTCGGAGCAACGTGGACTGACACTAGATGGGAGAATCAGGTACGCAATTGCATTTAATGTGATAGAATTTTACAAGAAATTTGTCCATCTAGTTGAATCTTAACAACAGTCCTTACAACACTAATAGGCAGTAATGGAGACAAAGATTTGAATGAACTATGGCATAGAAGGATGGGACATTTGCACCATGGGGCTCTCAGAATTCTCAAGAAAACTGTAACAGGAGTTCCAGATCTTAGTACAGAACGAGATGATGTATGTAGAGGATGTGCTCTGGGCAAATTTGCCAAAGATGCATTTCCTAGAAGTAAAAATAGGCCAAGAGTGTACTAGGATTGGTACACTTAGATATCTGCGGACCGATGTCAACAAAAGCTCTTAGTGGTGCCGAATACTTCGTCATCTTCATCGATGACCATTCTAGGAAAACTTGGATTTATTTTCTGAAAACCAAGGACGAGGTTTTCTATCGATTCAAAGAGCTCAAGGCTCTAGTGGAGAATCTGACAAGAAACAAAATAAGAGTATTGCACTAAGACAATGGTGGAGAATATGTCGACAAGGACTTCACCGATTTTATCGCTAGGGACGGCGTTAAAAGAGAGTGGAGAACTCCTTACAATCCGGAGCAGAATGGAGTAGCAAAAAGGAAGAACAGGTCTATTGTGGAAGCAACTACGGCCATGATGTACGATCAGGATATGCCAAAATTCCTGTGGGCAGAAGTATGCAGCACGACAGTTTATGTCCAGAATAGAACTCCTCGTAGGGCATTGGGCAAGATTACTCCAGAGAAAGTCTTCACCGAGAAGACACCTGAAGTTAGTCATTTCAGGGTATTTGGGAGTTTAGCATATTGCCATATACCCGAGGAGAAGAGGAAGAAGTTAGATCAAACTGCAGAGAAAGGATATCTAGTGGGATATAGTGATAACGTTAAGGCATATAGAATCTATCTTCCAAGGAGCAGGAAGGTAGTAGTTCGACGAGATGTGAAGTTCATGGAAGATAGGGCCTTCAGAAAATCTCGAGAAATGCCTTCCGAGGAGCAGTCAAAAGATGAGTCATTGGTCAAACCACTTCAACCAGCGGAAGCCAATACCAGGAATTTTCCTTCATAGAAAGAGAAAGAGCTAACAAATGCACCTACTACCACGAGAAGAACGAGCCGGGAACTCTAACAGATTCTGCAAGATGTAGAAGATTTCATCGGTGCACCCAGGAACAATAAAAGGGAGCGAAGACAACCATATAGATATCAGGTCTTAGTAGCTTAGGATGGGGAACCTTCCAGTTTTCATGAGGCTGCTCAACATCAAGTTTGGATGGATGCGATGGTAGAGGAATACAACTCTATAATGGTGAATGATGTTTAGGAAGTAGTGCCTAGGCCTTAGGACAGATCAGTGGTAGGTTTGAGATGGATCTGCAAGATTAAATACGTTGTACACAATAGTGTGGAAAAATACAAAGCCATGTTTGTGGCTAAGGGTTATGCTCAGAAGGAAGGAATAGACTACGAAGAGACCTTCGCCCCAGTAGCCAGGCATACATCTATTAGAACCGTGATATCTCTTGCAGCACAGATGGGATGGGAGATTCATCAGATGGATGTCAAAATGACATTCTTGAACGGGGTGATAGAAGAGGAAGTATACATTGAACAACCGGAAGGCTTTGAGACACATGAGAAGAAGTCTCATGTATGCAGATTGAAGAAAGCCTTGTATGGGCTCAAACAGACACCTAGAGCATGGTATGGTTGAATTGATGGCTACTTGCAGAAAATGGGTTTCGTCAAGAGTGATGGAGATCTCCATCTCTACTATCTGGTTGTAGAGAATGAGCCTCTAGTCTTAGCATTATATGTGGATGATCTCTTCTTGATAGGATCATCCAGGCTCATCGAGGATTGCAAGAAGAATCTAGCCACAAAGTTTGACATGAAGGATTTGGAACAGATGCATTATTTCCTGTGGTTGGAAGTTTGGCAATAGAAGGGCAAAATCTTCCTTGGACAAGGGAGATATGCTATAGAGATCCTGAAGAGATTCACGATGCAGGAGTGTAGGCCGATGGCTACTCAAATGATCACCAACTGGAAGAAAATTGATGCATCAGAAGACAAAGATGTTGATCCCACCTTATACAAGTAGCTCATAGGGTCCCTTATGTATCTAGTCAATACCATACCAGACATTTGTTACGTTGTCAACACCCTCAGTCAGTTCATGGTGGAAACGAAGAGGGCTCATTGGGCAGCAACCAAACATGTTCTCAGATATATACAGGGAATAGTTGATTATGGACCCTTGTACACCAGAAGTAATGATATCAGATTGAGTGGGTTTACTGATGCAGATTGGGCTGGAAGTTCAGTAGATCGGAGAAGTACCTCAGGGTAATGTTTCAACAATGGATCGGGGATGACCTCTTGGTGCTATAGGAATCAAAAATCTATTGCTCTGAGCTCAGCTGAAGCAGAATATATGGCTACTAGCACAGCTTCGTGCGAAGCCATATGGCTTAGAAAATTGCTTGTGAACTTATTCAAAAGAAGGATGGAAGCGACATGGATCATGTATGATAATCAGAGTTGCATCAAGCTCTTTGAGAATCCAGTATTTCATGATCGGTCAAAGAACGTTGATATTCCGTGTCCCTTTGTCAGAGACGGTGTCCAACAAGGAGTTGTACAGTTGAGCTACACTCCTACAGGAGAACAGGTGGCAGACATCCTTACCAGGGCATTTGGAAGGACAAAGTTCATTTATTTCAGGGAGAAGATGGGGATGATAAAGAATCCATTTCAGTAGAAGAAATGGAGATGTGTCAACTGTTGCTGTGCAACAGTTAGCAGTGCTATGGGCAGCATGATGCAGCATTTGAGAGAGAGTTATAGTGCAGATGCAGTGTTGGGAGAAAGGACCAACAACAACACAGATGCAGAGGGAGTAGTAGCACAAATGTAGCAGTGGCAGTGGTGGAAGCCATGGGCAATAGTGCAGAGGATGTTGGGCGGCAGGCCAAGCATTAGCACAGAGATTGGTGCCAGATGATCAGGTTAATGTTCAGTGGTGGAGCATTATTAGAGCACATTTCTCACTAAGAGGGAGTGTTGATTTGGGGTACCATCAGATGTGCTCTAGCCATGAAAATTGGTGGAGAGGCTAAAGCACATGAGATCTCCAAGACCCAGAAATCGTTTTGGAAAATTCCATCGGGGTGAAGAGTTATTAAAATAATTAATATTTTTAATGAGTTCCTAAGTCTAAACTTAAGAAAATAAAAATATTATTGGGTATTAATAAAGATAAGGATGAAAAACTTCTAAGAGATGAAGATCAATTCTATTTTAATATTAGCTGTTGATTAGAGACTTAATCTTGGCCATTAATTCATCAACAGGAAAAGTATAAGAGGAGGCTTGAGAGTCAGTTGGAGACACACCAAAGGAGACCAGTCAGTTCGATTTCTAGAGCAGGGTTTGCTGAGAAATTCGAACTAGTGGTCTGGATTGTAGTGAGAGGCAACGAGTACATAGCATAGAGGCAGGGATAGTGCCTGAGGACCAGCACAAAGATCAAAAAGGCAGATGCAGAGCCAATTAGAAAGACGCAGAGGAAGCTGGATTGTGCATTGACTAGAGGGCCTATGTGGGTGACACAAAGAGGCCATGTGCTGACGAAGTGAGGTAGAGTGCTGAAGCAAATGGTCTGGGAGCGACGTAAAGGCAAGATGGACTGACGTTGAGCCTAGGGGAAGTGCCGAAGGATTTTTGTGGTATTAATGCCGTGTGGTTATCTCTGTTGGGTAAGCTGGTTTGGCATCCTAGTTGTACTCAAGAAAGCTGATTAATAAAACCCTCCTCTGCTGCACCGGTTTTCCCGCATTGGGTTTATCCGGGGACAATTGTCCAAAAATAATTGCATTGATGTGTTTGATTCTTGTGCACGTATTCGTTTCTGTATAATGGTGTGATATCTGCAATAGGATTTATTTTAATATTTATTGAAGGGATTTCATAAATAACTTATTGAAAAATAAGTAGGTAAAATAAATCAATTGCTGTAGTAATAGAATTTCTGTTTAGAATTTTTCATAATTTTTTCAAAATGAAAAAATTGAGATTTGGTTGTTATAATCAACAACATATCATGAGTCGAGCTCAAAAAACCACTGGTTTGCGAAACAACGACTAATTAAAGTTTTTGATTTGTTTTTTCATTTCATTTGGCAAATAGAGGGCAAGTGAGAGAGCTAAGGAGGAGGAGAACGATTCTACAAGGGAGAAAGAGGAGAAAACCAGGGTTATTGAGGATCCCAAGCAAAAAGAATGATTTGGGATTGAGTTTCTTTAGTAGGCCGCTTATTCCAGGTATGGGCATCGAATTCCACCTAATTTTTTTTGTTTTCTTTTTGTTTTGCCTTGGGTTTCAGTCACCCATATTTTTCCATGATTTTTGCTTGGGTTTGAGTGTGTTTTCTCTTCCATTATTGTTTCATTGTGTGGAGAGGGATTTTTATCGTCAAAAATGGAAAATGTTGATTGTTAATATTATTTTTTAAAATTCTTCTTGTGCCCTAGGTTCAATCTTACATTAACAATTCAACAAACATGCCAAGGCATTTGGACCCTATGTGGGAATTTGGTGAACCCTATGGGAGTTTTGATAGATCAAATTTGAGTTGCAAATTGTATGGGAAGCATATGACAGGGGGGGTATTCTGATTGAAATTCAACCTAGCACAAATTCCGGGACATGAAGTCTGACTTTGCCCGGATGCAACTTTACAAATCATCCATAGAGCCCTCAAATGATTAGAAGATACAGACTCAACCAAATTGAACAAGGAAGTTATGAAGACTCAAATGGAAAGGGGTGGAGTGATGGTAGGTGATAATGAGTGGTTATTCTTCAACATCAACTTCTATAGTCAACATGTTAAAATTGGCAACTAGGGCCAAACTCCATGTCGGTCTACTTATTGATGGCAACTGATATTTTTCTTGGATTCCTCTCGTCGAGAGGTGTAGGATTGATCTAAAGATCATCCGATTCCGATATGTATTCATGGAGATATGAATTTATTTGTGTTATGTGACAATTCATCAAGGTCGACCAGCAACCAAATTACCCCCACTTATCCTCCACACTTTAGTATAAATAGAGGTGGCCTTCAAGTCACTTTGACACACACTCTTGTGATCTCTCTTCATTCTGTTTTGGGTTTGATGAAGAAGAGATCTAGAGGGAGTGCCCTAGGATATACGCTAGCCTAATGATGCCCTAACGCTACCATGGATAAACCTAATTATAGTCAAGGAGAAGCCCTAGACGAGGAAGAGAAAAGGTCTTCTAGGAGTGCCTACGCTACCCTATATTGCAGTCAATGAAGCCAACCCTATGGACGTTGTCTTAGAGAAGGTACAACCATGCCCTAGCCACAGAGAAAAGAAGGATCTGGCCGTAGTCTTAGAAGGGAGCTCAAGCCCTAAACAGAGTAAAAGGGAGCTTCTATTCATAGCCCAAAAGGACCCCTATTCACTGTCTAGACAAGGAGACCTAGACATTATCATATCTAGCCCTAGCTGTTGTCCTATGTTACCCTAGCCACAGTCCTAAAGGGTGAGCTAAGATGCAGAGGGAGAGGCCTTAACCAGCAGTGTGTGAAGGCCTAAGCCGCATTTCTAAAGAGCCCTCATTGTTGTTCAAAGGGTGAGCCTTATACACAGTCAAGAGACTCCTATATGCTAGCAAAAAAATCATTGTTTGTAAAGCTCTTATATGCAGCAAGCAAAAGGAGCCTTTAGGTAAGGAAAAGAGTCTCTATTCTAAGACCAAGGGTAGTGGAACTTCTAGCATGGAAGAGAAGGACTACCATTGTTTAGAAGTAGTCATGGAGGAAGACTTATTACACAACCCTTATCTGCTGCTAAGAGAGGCCCATTAGTAGTCTTGTATTGTTGTTCAAAGAGATCCTTACTGCTATCCTAAGGTGACCTAAATTGCTGTCTATTAGTAGCTCAAAGAGAACTTGTTGCAGTCACCTTACTTGCTAACATGATGCCACATTACTGTAGGTGACAACATGGCATAATTAAGGACTGTCTGGGCATATTAGTGATGATCCATGAGCTTGATTTGAAGGGTTGCTTAATCTACAGCTACAACCAGCTACTTTGCTAGGCTGCAAGCCATAGCAAGCAGCTAAGTTTGTCCCATGACAGTATTGCAGTATGCAACATATAGGTGACAGTGATGATGGGTGCAACATGGTGCAACATAGTGGGTTAGTGCAGCATAGTGGATGGGTGAGCATGGTGCAACATAGTGGATTAGTGCAGCATGATGAGATGCAACATAGTGGATGGGTGCAGCATGGTGCGACATAGTGGATTAGTGCAACATGATGATGATGTGCAACTCAGTGATGGGAGCAACACAATGATGAGTGCAACACAGTGATGGGTGCAGCGCTGTGATGGAATCACCTTGGAGAATCAGTTGAAGTAGTAAGCCTTCACGTGAGTTTAGATTAGCTATGTCATGTGTTATCTTCTTAGTGAAGATCTCTACTCTTATTTTGTCAAGTCAAAATGTTGACTTCCGATGTATATGTACTATTTCTCTCTTCGTTGAACTATTGAAGAACATACGAAGAATTGATCAAGGGTTTCCCACATTGGGGTTTGTCCTTGGCTGATGCCACATCTTATGTCCTCTTGTCTTGGCTTTTTTTCTGTGATTTATGTTTATGTTCTATCTGCATTTTACTATCATGCTAAATGTGATTGCTAATTTGGAATTGATATTGAGCTAATATGGAAAATTGAAGTAAATTTCCTATTAGCCTAGAACATACCTAAAATTAACATGGTATCAGAGGTGAGGTGAAGACAAAGCCCATGCAAGAGTGAAAGAGCAATCACCAAAGACAGTTGGAAAGGACAAAAAGGCTTAGTGGGTTCCTCATCCCTCTTCAAATTCACCAAGGGTGAAGTCAAAGCAAAGAAGATTATCAAAGTGGCGCAGCGGAAGCATCTCGTGGCCTACCTACAGGTCACTTCAGTGGGAAGTTCGGATCTAAGAATGGAAGGAAAGGCAGATGCCTTGCTTGCAATAAGTTTGGCCATTATACGAGGAAGTGTCCAAATAGAAGGGACACATCACTTGATGATGATAACAATCATTCCAGGGGCATCTTCAATGATCAAAGGAATGACAGGTACAATGGCAAAGGAAACAATCATGGACATTATTCTTGGAGACAATGCCACCTATCCTAGAAAGGGTGCAGGAAATGTTTCTCTTCAAATGGATCAGGGTAATTCGCAAGAAGTTCTTTATGTACCTGATCTCAAAAGGAACTTGGTGTCCATTTTGGAAATGGAAGTCAAAAGTTTCAAAGTGGCATTCATTGATGGAAAGGTACGCGTTTAAAAGAGGAATTTTTCAAGGTGCTTTTACTCTTGAGTTTAGGGTTGGCAATTTGTATCTAGTTGCAGGAAGTCCATTAGGGACCATGTCGGTAGACACACCTCTTCTATAGCATTGGAGGTCTGCCCATCTTCATTGTGGGGCCCTACCCGATGTGAGACAGATGGTGACAGGGATGCCTAAATTCAAGAAGAGCATGAAGGTAGATGCTCGAGATGTAGCAAAAGAAATCTTACAAAGGGGACCATTCCCCTCATGTAATAGCAAGACCTCAGATGTGAAACAACTCGAGGGGTTTGAGATTCATGATCGGGAATTTCATATATGCAAGTGAAGGAAAGCTCTCTATGATTTAAAGCAAGCATCTCGAGCTTGGTATACAACTATCTGATGAAGCTGAGATTCACTAGGAGTGAAGCTGATCCAAACCATTGCTTTAAGGTTGTGGATGATAGACCTCTCATACTAGTACCTTATGTGGACGATCTCTTTCTAGCAGATACAGACCCTCTCATTTACAAAAGTAAGAGTGAGTTGGATTCCAGATTTGGAATGGTGAACTGCAAGCCCGTGACTACCTCGATGAAGCCTAACTTTAAGAAATTATGCGATAGTGATGCCGAACCTGATTTGGGAAATGCCTCTGAGTTTCATAAACTCTTACTATCATTGATGTTCTTGGTGAACTCCTGTCCGGATATGTGTTTTGTAGTTAGCATGTTGAGCTCATATATGGTTGAGCCTCACTAGATTGGTGCCAAGAGTCATTTGAGATATCTTTAGGGCACAATTTCTCATGGATTGAGATGCACTGTCGGAAATGTGAAGCTGCATGATTATTCTGATGCTGATTAGGCAGGTAGTGTGGAGGATCGCATAAGCACTTCTGGGTGTTGGTTCTCTTTGGGTTATGCTTTGATATCCTGGATGAGCAGGAAGCAAAAGTCGATTGCTTTGAGCACTGCTGAGGCCAAATTCATAGTTACGAGTATGACCTTGTGTGAAGCTACCTAGTTGAGGAAGCTCTTTAGTGAGCTATTTGGACACGTGTTGGATACCACCGTGATCATCTGTGACAACCATTGTGGGATTCGATTGTTGAGGAATCCCATGTTCTGTGATCGCTCCAAGCATATAGACATCAGGTACCACTTTATCTGGGATATGGTACAATGGGGAGCAAGAAGGCTCCATCACTCTGGGACTGATGTGCAGGTCGTCGATATTCAAATGAAGCACCTAGGAAAGGTCAAGTTCTTGACTTTCTGAGAATGACTAGGAGTCATGGAGAGACTCTCTCTTGAAGGTCTAGTATAATATGGACATTGAGCTCTGGGAGATTTGGGGGCTTGGGGGTACTTCTTGGAGCAATGAGAAACCATAGGGTGAATGGTTCAACCTTCCCCTAGTGGTCTGCTATGTAGGCAGGATGAGTGGTTCATCCTTCTCCTGTTGAGACACAGTCATAGGGTGAGTGGTTCAGCCTTCCCCTAGTGATTTGTTGTGTACAGGGTGAGTGGTTCAACCTTCCCTTGGGATACCCTCGGCGACATGTAGGCAGGATGAGTGGTTCATCCTTCTCCTGCTAAGACATCCTACCCATGCAGTTTGGGACTCACGGGAAGTACCTCTCATCTGGCCAATGAGGAGGGAAATGATGATAGGGATCATAGTAGTACCGATGGACACATCGTGTTACTACCGTACTCCCTGTGCTAGGATGATATTGATTTGGGATCAATTGGAATTGACTTCGGGTCAGTAAGAGTGATATAACTCACTCTCTTTTGGAATTGATTTCGGATCAGTAAGAGTGGTATGACATACTCTCTTTATTGGAACTAACTTCAAGTCAGTAAGAGTGGTATGAAACACTCTCTTTTATATGGAACTGACTTCGGGTTAGTAGAGGATGGTATGATACATTTTCGATCACTTCTTCTTCTTCTTAGTTCAACAGAGCAGAGCAGAGTAGAGCAGAGTAGTGCAGGGCCCTGATGGCAGGGATAGTATAGCCTGGCAGAAGGATTAGTTGATGGAGTTCTCCCTAGTTGAGAGGGAGTATTAAAATTGGAAACTAGGGCCAAACTCCATGTGGGTCTACTTATTTATTGGCAGCTCATATTTTTCTTGGATTCCTTTCGTCGAGAGGTGTAGGATTGATCTAAAGATCATCCGATTCCGACATGTATTCATGGAGATATGAATTTATTTGTGTTATGTGACAATTGTCAATGTTGGCCAGCGACCAAATTACCCCCACTTGTCCTCCAAGCTTTAGTATAAATAGACGTGGCCTTCAAGTCACTTTGACACACGCTCTTGTGATCTCTCTTCATTTTGTTTTGGGTTTGATGAAGAAGAGATATAGAGGGAGTGCCCTAGGATATATGCTGGCCTAATGATGCCCTAAGTTGCCATGGAGATCCCTAATTATAGTTAGGGAGAAGCCCTAGACGAGGAAGAGAAAAGGTCTTCTAGGAGTGTGTACGCTCCCCTATATTACAGTCAATGAAGCCAACCCTATGGATGCTGTCTTAGAGAAGGTATAGCCATGCCCTAGCTGTAGAGAAAAGAAGGATCTGGCCGCAGTCTTAGAAGGGAGCTCAAGCCCTAAACGGAGTAAAAGGGAGCTTCTATTCACAGCCCAAAAGGACTCTTATTTGCTGTCCAAACAAGGAGACCTAGACCTTATTATATCTAGCCCTAGCTGCTATCCTATGTTACCCTACCCGCAATCCTAAAGGGTGAGCGAAGACGCAGAGGGAGAGGCCTTAACTAGCAGCGTGTGAAGGCCTAAACCGCAGTTCTAAAGAACCCTCATTGTTGTTCAAAGGGTGACCCTTATACATAGTCAAGAGACTCCTATACGCTGGCAAAAAAATCAGTGTTTGTAAAGCTCTTATACGCAGCAAGCAGAAGGAGATTTTAGGTAAGGAAAAGGGTCTCTATTCTAAGACCAAGGGTAGTGGAACTTCCAGCGTGGAAGAGAAAGACTACCATTGTTTAGAAGCAGTCATGGAGGAAGACTTATTACGCATCCCTCATCTGTTGCTAAGAGAGGCCCATTAGTAGTCTTATATTGTTGTTCAAAGAGATCCTTACTACTATCCTAAGGTGACCTAAACCATTGTCTATTAGCAACTCAAAGAGAACTTGTTGCAATCACCTTACTTGCTGACATGATGCCACATTACTGTAGGTGACAACGTGGCATAATTAAGGACTGTCTGGGCATATTGGTGATGATTCATGAGCTTGATTTGAAGGGTTGCTTAATCTATAGCTACAACTAGCTACTTTGCTAGGTTGCAAGCCATAGCAAGCAGCTAAGTCTGTCCCATGACAGTATTGCAGTATGCAACATATAGGTGACAGTGATGATGGGTGCAACATGGTGCAACATAGTGGATTAGTGCAGCATGATGAGATGCAGCATAGTGGATGGGTGCAACATGGTGCAACATAGTGGATTAGTGCAGCATGATGAGATGCAACATAGTGGATTAGTGCAGCATGATGATGAGGTGCAACTCAGTGATGGGAGCAACACAATGATGAGAACAACTCAGTGATGGGTGCAACATACTGATGGGTGCAGCATGGTGATGGAATCACCTTGGAGAATCAGTTGAAGCAGTAAGCCTTCACCTAAGTTCAGATCAACTACCTCATATGTTATCTTCTTAGTGAAGACCTCCGCTCTTATTTTGTCAAGTCAAAATGTTGACTTCCAATGTATATGTACTCTCTCTCTCTCTACTGAACTATTGAAGAACATAAGAAGAATTGATCAAGGGTTTCCCCACATTGGGGTTTGTCCCTGATTGGCGCTACATCTTGTGTCCTATTGTCTTGGCTTGTTTTCTGTGATTTATGTTTATGTTCTATCTGTATTTTACTATCATTCTATATGTGATTTCTAATCTGGAATTGATATTGAGCTAATATGGAAAATTGAAGTAAATTTACTCTCAGCATAGAACATACCTAAAATTAACACAACCCCACAACTACCTCATCATTCTTTGTTCCTAGAACCACATCTGGTGCACAACCATCTATGAGGTCAACTCTTAAAAAAGGAAGAAGTTGACAAGCTGGTGGGTAGGTGTTTTCTGTGGAGTGACATTCCCTTCAACATTGCTAGGAACAATCCGTTTTACTAGCCCATGTTTGATGCTATTGCTATTGTTGGCCTGGGTTATAAAGCCCCTTCCTATGATGACTTGAGAGAGCCTATTCTTCAAACTGAAAAGGTCGATTGTAGTACGAGTTTGGAGGATGCACTATGATGTCAGATGGTTGGACTGATCAAAAGGGTAGAACCCTTATTAACTTCTTGGTTAATTGTTCCCAAGGGACAATGTTTATGAAATTTGTTGATGCATCTGCACATATCAAAGATGTACGATTATTATGTGATTTGTTGGACGTGTTCATTGAGGAGGCAGGTCCACAACATGTTGTCCAGGTCATAACGGAGAATGCTGCAAATTATGTTGTTACTGGCAAGATGCTTATGGAGAGGCGTCCTAACTTATTTTGAACACCTTGTGCCGCACACTATTTTGACATGATGTTGGAGGACATTGGAAAAATTCTTTTTGTTAGGGATATGTTGAATCATCAAAAAAATTACATAATGTTTATATAATCATGCATCTGTGCTTCATCTGATGGGAATATTCACCAATAACAAGGAGTTGGTGTGCCCTGCTACTACCTGGTTTGCCACTAGCTTCAAATCTCTTCAATCTGTCTTGGATGTTATGTGGGATGTGAAGAGAATGTTTCTTTCAAAGGAGTGGCATGCTTTATCATTTAGCTACAAACTAGAGGGAGAGGCCATATGCAAGCAGTTTTATACCGGGAGAGATTTTGGGTAGCAGTGTAGGAGGTGTGTACCATTACTAAACCTAAAAGTTCTTTGATTAGTTGATGTAGACAAGCCCAAAATGAGATACTTGTATGAGGCCATGGATAGGGCAAAAGAATCCATTTGCAACTATTACGATGATAAGGGCGATGAGGGGTTTGAGAAATAATTGATTGGAGAGTGATTGATGAGCAATGGATTAATACACTCCATCATCTCATTCATGTTGCAGGGATCTACTTGAACCCTGCATTTTCTTACTCCTTTGGTTTCATATTTGATGCTGAGGTCATGGATGGATTCTTTACTTGTGTTCAAAAAATGGTATCATCTCCAATAGAACGTGTAGAAATTTCTAAAGATATGGAGATATACAGGATGGAAGGTGGCACATTTAGCTTTGACATGGCTATCCAAGATAGGACAACCAAAATGACAAATAAGCTTTAGCTTGTTTCAAATTTCATTGTCTCTTCATGCTTTGCTTCAACTTTCAAATTTCAATTTTTTTTCTTGTGTTTATCTTATTTGTTCTAGATGCGTGGTGGAAAAACTGTGGTGGTAGAGTAACCAATCTGTAAAAGCTCGCCTTGAAGTGCCCATCCAAACATGTAGCTCCTCCGGATGCAAGCGCAACTGGTTGTATTTGAAAAAATACACACCAAGAAGCGTAAGAGGCTAAACATTTTCAAATTAATTTTTTGAATTCATTAAATAATAAAAATTATAATTTATTATTTTTATAATTATTAATTTATAATTTATGACCCTCATACATGTTAGAATCCTAGCACCAGCACTTGTATGTAATCCCAACGTCTTAATGACATGGGCTACGTCTAATACAATCTTTGACTGTGGGTGAGGGAAATTCAGAGTACATTTGACGTGATGGCCATCTCATTGTATGGGATTGACACCATTGCTACATGGAGGGTTGAGGCTGAGAGGCCTGTCATGGAATCGACCCCTGATTGGTTAGAGGAGGGGGCAGTGGAGGAGGTAGTAGCTGCAGGCGAGGAGGAAGAGCAACAAGAGGAGGTGACACCGCCTACCATGGTCACCGGTAGAGGATGTGGTCTACCTCCTCTAGCTCCTAGTTCTTCAGCTTCTAGAGGACATCAGAATCCAGTGCCAACCCTAGGGCCTTCTTCACCTAGAGGGAAAAGCTATTACATTTTATTGCAAGAGGGGTAGAGGAAATCATCAGTTACTTAGTGGTTCATTTCATTGTATATGACTCATGATATGAGATACATTATTATATTTTTTGTTGATATTTTGAGGTTGAGTCAGGACTCAAGGTTCAGGACATGATTCACTGTTATGTGTGATGTAGCACTAGACATATTACACATGTTATATATTAGTTCTCTTTTCATAGTTATGTGTCAATGCATTTAGTTTATGTTGTGGATGCTTTAGATACTAAAAAAATTGAAAAAAATGAATATTTTTGTATTTTTTTTAATTTTGCCGATGTTTTGCTGATTTTTACTGATTTTTTTTCCCAAATTCTACAATTTTTTTCCAAATTTTCAGGACCCTCGCAGATTTTATCCTGATTGCAATGTTCGTAACATTGGTATGAATTACCTTGGACATACTATATCAATCAGTGCTTCCCCAGTAGTGCTCTTCCTACACTCACCATATGGGCCTTAGAGGAGGTCCTATTGTAGAGTCAAAGACTAACCTCTCCAGTGAAGTGTAGTAAGAAAAATGCAATTGAGATTAGTGAATTATTGAGTGTGCGTCGTGATCCATATCAATATGCACATAACATTAAATGGAAACACATGATTGCAAGAATGGTTAGAGTACTTGTTGACAGATGACCCACCTCCCTTCAAGAGCAAATGCTGGATGGGAGTAAGATCTGACCAGAGCAATATGTGGAGAACTCTGGCATGCTGTTATGTGCTGATTGTCATTGGCTGCTGGTTGGTTGGCTGTCAAGTGAGGAGAAAAAATTTCTCCTAGGGGTTACCCACTTTTTGGTGGGTAATATGACATTCAAAAAATGTTTCCCTTGATACATCTTCTCAAACTTTTTCCATATCTCAACAGATATACACATTTATTTTTAGTATTATAATGCAAATAGAAATTTCTGTCAAAAGTAACTTTTCCTTCTTAGTTGAAAGCTTACAGAAAATCAAACTATCATATCCCTTGTTGAGGATATTGTTCCATGATAATGTGGATATCTCCTTCTGTTAAAAAATTAATTAATAAGACAAAAAATAGTGTATGTAGTAATCCCATATTGTGACCATTTGTGAGACGAGGGTGGTTTATGAATTATTACATGCACCAAAAGCTTTTCAAAGTGATAACCTCCTTTTCCAAAATCTCTGGGGTGCAACTCTTTGGGTGAATGTGATAGCATCCTCTCACACTCCCATACTAAAATGAAAATCACTTAAGAAGTGCATATCTGCTTTATATGGTCCCTAGTGATTGTTAACATTTTAATGCTTACTCAATTGCACACTTTATAAAATAAAATGGAATACTCCTTGTTGAGGATTTCGTTCAATCTTAACATGCATATCTCGTCATGTTAAAATTTAAAGAAAATCACTGTGTTTTTGAGTGCATTAATGCCAACTTAGTGACAATTGCAAGAAAAGTGTTACTTGTCAAGTAGTACATGCACTCAAAACTTTGCCAACATGGATTTTGATGTGATAATCTCTCTCAATTTGGTACTTGTTGAAAAGTGTAACTAGATCCGGTCTTCATAATGACATGTAATTGTGATTTTATGTAAAAGATGTAAAGAAGAAAAATAAAATTATTGTAATGCTTGTCTCATGGGTTTCATGAGCAAGAGATTTTATTTTAGTTAAGGCTCCCATTGTGAGCCCTTAGGGATTTTGTCATCTAGTTATAAAAGTCTAAAGAGTCATTGTCATGTATTGAAAGCATGTTACACATTGTAAAAGTCAATTTTGTTTTTGTAATTCACCCTCCAAGACCTTGTCACTAGTCCTCACTCAAGTCGGCCTACAATGAAAGGGATAACACTAGAAAGATGATGTCGGTCCATTCCAATGATCATGTCGGCCTAATAATCATGGACAAACCACTATATATAGCAGTGCTTGGCCTCATTTGAAAGAAGACAATTCGGTCAAGTAAGTCTGAAATAACCAAGTGCGAAAATCATCTTAAAAGGAGCCTTAACATCAGTGAAGTAAGAGGAAGGGATAGTGAAGATAGTGATATCATTGTGGGACTGTTTTTGGGCTAGTCTACCCTCACACATGCGAAGATTGCAGATCTGAAGTTTGCAAAGGGAGGCCGAAGATTGCAGTCATATAAGGGTGATCTAGATTGGGTGAAGACTTCGTTGAAGGGAAGCCGTGTAGAAGTGAAAAGAGTCTACCTCTAAAAGGAGACTATTCAAGGATCAAAAGCTGATCTAGGGTTTCTGTTGTGAAGCAAAAAGTTGCAGACCTACAAGAAGAGGCCGAAATTCTGAAGGAAGCTGAGAAGAGGAAGAAAAAGAGCAGCATTGACCTAAGGGTGAAGAGGACGCTTGTGACTTGGTCTTGGAAGGGCTCTCGTATCAAGGGTCTTTGTCATGGTCTTGGTATTCGTCAATTGAAGTTTCTATAAGAAGAGTTTGTTTGGGTTTTCCTCTCAAAGAGTGAGAGGTTTTGGCCCTGGCTGACAGCCTATATACTGTGTCTATTGTCTCTTTATTGTTCATGCATTGGTAATTGTCTTGATGAAAATAACACAATAATAACATAAGAAAGAGAAGATCATAATCAAGAAGTAAAAAGGCACTCACAAGCAATTATCAAAGTAGATAAATCACCTATCTATTGATGCCCTAGATTTCTCAACAGTAATAACATCTCTTAGAGGTGAATTTGTGCTTTTTGAGTACCATTCCTTATGATTTTTGCCTTTGTGATGATTTCCTAGTTGCAAGATTACTAAATACAAAGTGGCACATCTCTTGTTGAGGATTCTTTCATGTTAATATGGCTATCTTCTATCTCATGGGAAATTTTCTTCACATTTATTTATACTTGTATAATTGGTCAGTAGTTATAAATTATAATCTAAAAATTATATAGTCTCTGTTGAGCAGGTTATTCAGGACATAACAGCGGGTGGAACAGATTATTCTTTTGAATGTGTTGGTGACGTTGGAGTGATACGGACTGCCTTAGAGTCCTGCTGTGATGTACTTTTCATTCCTACACATCAACCAGTTTTTATTTATTCTTTCTGAATACAGTTCTTTACAGAAATTAAGCTTATGTTGAATTAGTATTCGGTAGATTCTTAAAATTTTATGTAAATCACGGTAATTGTTAGAAGTTTGTCTATTGCATTACAGGGCTGGGGAATGGCAGTTATAATTGGAGTTCCTAGTGGCCAGATGGAACTTTCAGCACATTATGGACCACTTCTTAGTGGACGCACTTTGAAAGGAACACTGTTTGGTGGGTGGAAACCTAGGTCTGAGTTGCCAATGTTAATTGAGATGTACATGAAAAAGGTAAAACACAAGCATCTGATGTGATTATTTTGTTTTCTTTTCTATCTTGTACCATAAAATGCAAGTGTCAAACATCACCTTTGGCATTGTGAAGCAAGCTTCCACTAAGAAATTTGTCATATAGTCCCCTTCTTCTTCATCCATCAAGAAGCTATTATTTTCTCATTTACAGAACACTTGTATTGAATTATCTAGATCTTTACATATACATCTACACCTCATCATCTTTGCACTGCATGCAATGATCAGACAAGGAATTTTCTACACAATATTAATTTTGGCATAATTCTTCCTTCTTGTCAACTGTAGACTGAAATGCAATATATGCCAAAACCAGACGGCATTTAAGTTCCACGCCCAATCTAATTTGATATTCTTTTAAAATGAATGCCACCCTTGAGCTAGAGCCATAACGTGTTTGATGGGAACAATAAACAACTCACCGATGCATTAGCAATTTTGTCCCACAAATATTCAACCCCTGGAATCATACCGTAGTAGGAAATCACTCACATTGTGCTGTCATGCATCAGATACTGTTCATGGAGTTATACCATGTTGGTAAGATCTCAAAACATTCAAATTGAACCAATGAGACTAGCACTATGTTGCATGAAACTTCTAGGAACTCTATGTTTTGGGCCATACCCATACCTGAAACTCAACCATCATGTAATCATCTAAGAGAGTTATTATAGACTTGGTTTTCCTTCTAAATTGTCATCTATGGGTTTTATTCCCTTTTTTTTCTTGCAAGATAATGTGTTATTCACTTATTTATAGATTTCTTTAATTATATATATATATGATGTTTCAATCGACGTTTCCATTTTTGGGAGGTAATGTTTCTTAACGCACCCATTTTGGAAACTCCGAAACGTTTCGATGCTTCATGCAACTTAGGAATCTGCTCCAACATTTGTGGAAATTGAAATTCTGGTTCATGAAATCGGACTAGCCTTTAGGCTTTGCTGTTACTCCATTTTCAACTTGGGTATCCCTAATTGTATATACAAGGCATCACACGTATTGTGAAATTTAAAGGCAAGGATCATGAAAGAAATTGTGCATACCATTAAGGTTTTTCAAACTGAATTTTTATGTTCCTTTACAATATTGCGATTTATTTATGGTACAAAGTTGCAATGAAATTGGAGACTAAAGAAAAATTTAGATATTCAACTTTTTATGAATCTAGCTTTATCCAAACTAAGTCTTCTCATATGTGGAGCACTAAAATTGACATAGTGCTAAATAAAGATAAAAATGGATGAAAAGTTCTCTAGCGCACAATATTACCACAGAATCTCATGCCCAAATATGTAAAATCCAACACCTAGATGAAGATTTCTGGAACTAGGAGGTTGGTCATTGTCACCTCACCAACTCTCCTATGCACTTTAACCAAAGGGTGGACCTAAGTCAAGGCAAACTTCCCTATGGTTGCTAGGCTCACCTCGTGTAGTATGGAAAGGGAGTAAAGAGAGCTTAACAACATTGTATATAAGTCGAAAATGAAAATATGAAGTGGGCTTGAGATGATGGATGAAAGGGAAATCTAACACCTTGTTTCATGGGCTATGGATGTAATAATTAATAATAATAGTAATAATCAATAATTAATAATTTGTGAAGAGGCACATCCTAATAGAAGGATACGACTCTTAATGAAAGGGCATTCCCATGAACCAAAACAAACTTGTCAAAAATGAGTTAGTTCAATGAAAAAGATTTAATATAGTTATGATTTCATGATATAAAATATATGTGTACATATAAAACTTCCTTTTGTTTCAAATAATTATAGTTACCATTATCAACTTGAAGGCATGAGAAGCACATGGTGTTGTGATTTCTCTAGCCAATTTGTTAAAATTGGCAACTAGGGCCAAACTCCATGTGGGTCATCTTATTTATGGCAGCGGATATTTTTCTTGGATCCCTCTCATCGAGAGGTGTAGGATTGATCTAAAGATCATCTGATTTCGATAAGTATTCATGGAGTTATAATTTAATTGTGTTATAAGACAATTCGACAAGGTCGGCCAGCAACCAAACTGCTCCCAATTGTGCTCAACGTTTTAGTATAAATAGAGGTGGCCTTCAAGTCATTTTCACACTCACACTCTTGTGATCTCTCTCTTCATTCTGTTTTGGGTTTTGATGAAGGAGAGATCTAGAGGGAGTGCCCTAGGCTCTATGCTGCCCTAATGAAGAAGCCTTAACGCAGTCAATGAAGAAGCCTTAACGCAGTCATGGAGGAGACTTCTATAGCGCAGCAAGGAGAAGTTCTAGTTGCCCTAAACGCAAGTCTAGATTAGACCCTAAGCAGCTGTCCTTAAAAGCCCTAAACGTTGTCCTAGGAAAAGCCATCTAACTGCAGAGAAAGGAGGGTCATGTTGTGCCCTAGCCGCAGAGAATAGAAGGACTAACGCAACACTATAGACGCAGTTCAATGTGTGCCCTAGTCACTATCGAGGTGTGCCCTAACCGTACGCCTTACTCTCCAGCAAAAGAAGGACTAGATGCTGCCCTACATCCGCCGTTGAAGAAGACCCCTATACTTTGTATAGAGGAAGCCCAGTCACGTGTTCAACACTGTTTTGGGACAATAGATTGCATAGGAAGGAGTGCAAGGTCAAAAACTTAATCTAAGTTCTGGATGGATAGTTTGTGTTGGGTTAGTACTGAGAGCCAATGTTTTAAAACTCCGACTCGGACTCTGACTTGGCCGAGGGTCGACTCCGACTACGACTTCGACTCGGTATCGACTCGGCCGACTTGATTTCAATGACTCGGTCGTTGTAAAAAATACATTAAATATTTATTTTTTATAAAAACACATAATTATAAAGATTTTCATTCATGTTTCCAAACACACAACATTAGAATATAGATAGAAGACAACATATGATCAAAGTAGGCTCATGAATATATCCATTATATTAAAATGGCACCCAGTGCATTGTTGAATACATACCCGATGATGATATAGAGATTGAAACAAAAACACATAACCAAGGAGGCTAGAAATGGCCTCTACAACAAAAGTCTGTGACCAGTACTACTGGCTACTTTTAGAGTTGCCAACATCACCTAGCTCAGTGTTACTTGGGAGCGGGAGCGAAAACGGGAGCAGGACTGACATTTTCTGAAGCTCCCGGTTTGGGAGCGAATCCCGGAGGAGTTCGACAACTAATGTCACTAACATCAAGGTACATAGAGGGATTGGTGCTCTTGATTAAATACGAGTTCCATACCCTAATACATGGCAAAATTCAATGGAAACATTGCAATCCCCCAATCCTGAAATCCTGAAAAACCAATAAATTTGCTCGATTTTGAATCAAATCTAAAATTCTACTTTCTCCATATGAAATCCAATGAGGCTGGAACTACTCTCAAACATCTTGAGTCATTTCATGGTAATGTTAAAAATTTAAGTAAAAGTGACAATTCTCCTTTTACTTTAAGAATCTAACATTACCATGAAGAGCATAGCCTTAGTAGGGCAATATGATCAAATACTAGGGTTTGGGAGAGGGGAATGGACCCCAAAGACCAGCAAACTAATTCATAAACCCCTTTGGAGTCCCCCACACTTAGAAAAATAAAATAAAAAAATAGAAAAAGGCGTGTTTTTATGGTTCACTGGCCACTGCCAGCTCCTCGACCGAGTAGTTACGGATCCGGCTGAGTCGGTTGAGTTATGACTGACTCGGTCGAGTCATCCTATGACTCGGCCGACCGAACCGAATTTTCTGCCGAGTTGAAATTTTTTTTCCGGCTTGGACCAACTCGGCCGAGTCGGTTCCAAGCCGGCGAGATCTTAAAACAATGCTGAGAGCCCTTGGTCAATGAAGTGTCAAGTAAAGAAATTACCATGTGTGGGCAGCTATCTTCAATATAAGGTTATGACTATGTTGTTTGTTATCTTCTGAACACATGACAGTGATATCTTCAGTCTGATGTATGGCATGTCAGATATATACATGCTGTAATGAATGGACAGAGATTCAGTGATGATTGATTAGAGATCCTAGTGTTTAATAATGTTCTTACTACAGTGGTATTTGGGTTTATGACTGTATGAAGCAACAGTGCCATGATGCCATATCCTGTGATGACAAGTGAAAGACAGTCTTGTGGAAGGCAGAGACAACCTTCCCGTAGAGGACAATTGCAGACAAATCTGGGCAGATTTTGTGATTGTTAGTTGACTGCACTTTGGACCTATTGAAGGAGTCTAGCTGCTTTGCTAGGTTGTAAGCCATAGCAAGCAGCTAAGACTGGTGAGTGTAAATGGTTGTAGCATATTGGATGCAGTGATAGATGCAGCGTTGGGTGCAACTCAGTGATGGGAGCAGCACAGTGATGAGTGCAACTCAGTGATGGGAGCAGCACAATGATGAGAGCAGCGCAGTGATTGGGAGCAGCACAGTGACAGGTGTAGCAGTATGAACTATACAACATGGTCATGAGGTCCAGCATTGTGATGATGGGTGTAGCATGGTGCAACACGGTGAGGTGCAACATGATGACGAGATGCAACACAATGAGAGGTGAAGGAGTCACCTTGGAGAATCAGTTGAAGCAACATGTCTTCAACCTATCTCATGTATCATTTTCTTAGAGATGATCTTTGCTCTTATCTAGATAAGTCAAAGTGTTGACTTCTGTTGTAAATGGACTATCTCTCTCTCCCTGTGCTGAACTAGTGAAGGACATATAAGAAGAATTGATGAAGGGTTTCCCCACATTGGGGTTTGTCCCTGGCTAGCGCCACATTGTGTCCTCTTGTCCTGACTTGTCTTCTACAATTTATGTTTATGTTCTATCTGCAGTTTAATTTAATGCTGATGTGATTGCTAATCTGGAAAAGATATTGAGCTAACTGTGAAAATTGAAATAAATTGCTCTAAGCATAGAACATACCTAAAACTAACATGGTATTAGAGCTGAGGTGAAGACAAAGCCCAAGCAAGAGTGAAAGAGCAATCATCGAAGATAGTCGGGAAAGGACAATAGGATCAGCTGATTCCTCATCCCTCTTCAAATTCACCAAGGGTGAAGTCGAAGCAGAGTATATTATCAGAATGGCGCAACAGAAGCTTCTGATGGCTTACCTAAATATCACTTCAATGGGAAGTCCGGATCTAAGGGTGGAAGGAAAGGTAGATGCTTTGCTTGCAATAAGTTCGACCATTATGCGAAGGAGTGTCTGAATGGCAGGGACACATCTCTTGATGAAGATAACAATCATTCCATGGACATCTTCAATGATCGGAGGAATGACAGGTAATGCAGGTCATCAAGGAAACGACCGACTCTTCAAGAAAGCAAGGAACCCCGGGTATGAAGAATCAAAATGTTGTTTCTGATAAGATAAAGAAGCGTTATCTTGTATTGGCCCTCTCCTTCAGACTCTTTGGGAGTCTGGCTTATTGATTGTAGTGCTTCAAGGCACTTCATAAGATAGAAGGATGCTCTCTCTAATTTGGTAGAGATGGGAACAATCGTGGGATTCTACTTGAAGTCGATACAAACCTATCCCGGAAAGGGTGTAGGGAATGTTACCCCTCAATTGAATGAGGGTAACTCGATTCATTTACGAAAATCTCTTTATGTACCTGATCGCAAGAAAAAGCTGGTGTCCATTTTGGCAATAGAAGTCTAAAGGTTTCAGGGTGGCATTCATTGATGGAAAGGTACGTGTTTGAAAATGAAATTTTCAAAGATGCTTTTACAGTTTTACTCATGGATTCAGGGTTTCGGCAATTTGTATCAAATTGTAGGATGGTCCATTGGGGATAATGTCAGTTGACATATCTCATCTATAGTAGCGGAGGTCTACTTATTATAAGAACTTACCTGATGTGAGTTAGATGATGACTAGGATGCCTGAATTTAAAAAGAGCATGAATGTACATGTCTGAGATGTACCAGAGGAGAATCTTACAAGGGGACCATTCCCCTCATGTAGTAGGCCCATAGGTTTGGAACAACCCAAGGGGTTCGAGATTCATGATCGGGAATCCCATGTATGCACGTGGAAGAAAGCCCTCAATGGCTTGAAGCAAAACACCCTGGGCGTAGTATGAGAGGATTGATATCTGTCTGATGAACCTGAGATTCACTAGGAGTGAAGCCGATCTAAACCATTGCTTGAAGGTTGTGGATAATAGACCTCTCATACCAGTACCTTCTGAGGATGACCTCTTTTTGACAGGAGCAGACCCTCTCATTTGCAGACATAAGAGGGAGTTGGATTTTGGATTTGGAATGGTGAACTTCAAGCCCGTGACTACCTCGATGGAGCTTAACTTTCAGAAGTTATGTGGTAGTGATGCTGGACTAGATTTGGGAAATGCTTCTGAGTTTCACAAACTCATACTAGCGTTGATGTTCTTGGTGAACTTCCGTCCGGACATATGTTTTACAGTTAGCATGATGAGCTCATATATGGTTGAGCCTCCCTAGATTGGTGCCAAGAATCTTCTAAGACATCTTCAGGGTACAATCCCTCATGGATTGAGATACACTGCTGGAAATGTGAAGCTGCATGATTATTCTGATACTAACTGGGCAAACAGTGTAGAGGATTGCAAGAGCACTTCTGAGTGCTGGTTCACTTTGGGTTTTGTTCGATATCCTGGATGAGCAAGAAGCAGAAGTCGGTTGCTATAAGCACCGCTGAGACCGAACACATAGCTACGAGTATGATCTCGTGTGAAGTTGCTTGGTTGTGGAAGCTCTTTAGCAAGCTATTTGTACACATGATGGATACCACCGTGATCCTCTGTGTCAACCAGGGGGGGATTCGATTGTTGAGGAATCCTGTATTCTATGATTGCTCCAACATATAGACATCAGATACTACCTTATCTGGGATATGGTACGTCGATGAGCGAGGAGGCTCCATTGCATTGAGACCAATGTACAGGTCGCAGACATTCTGTCAAAGCCCTGGGGAAAGGTCAAATTTGTGACCTTCTCGAACGACTTAGAGTTGTTGAGAGACCCTCCTATGAGGGTCCTGCATGTTGCATGCATTGAGCTCTGGGAGCTCCGGGGGGCTTGGGGTACTTACTAGAGCAACAAGCGACCATAGGGTGACTCACCCTTCCCTAATGGTGTGTTGTGTATAGGGTGAATGGCTCAGCCTTCCCCTGTGATACCTCGAGGCGACTTAGGGACAGGATGAATGGTTCTTTTGTCGAGGGATCCTACCCATGAAGTCTGGGACTCATGGGAAGTACCTCTCATCTGGCCAATGAGCAGGGAAATGGGGTTAGGGACCATAGTAGTACTATCAATGGACGCATCATTGTATCTACCATACTCCCTATGCTAGGATGACCTCCATTGGTTTGGGATCAATGAAACTGATTTGGGATCAGTATGAGTGGTTTGAGACACTCTCTTGTGATATTGATATGGAATCAACAAAACTGACTTCGGGGCAGTAGAGAATGATATGAGACATTCTCAATAAATTCTTCTTCTGCATGGTTCAGCAGAGAAGAGCTTAGCAGAGCAGAGCAGAGTAGTGCAGGTCACTGATGGTAGAGATAGTACAATTGGACATATGGATCAACGGATGGAGTTCTCCCTAGTTAAGAGGGAGTGTTAAAATTGGCAACTAGGGCCAAACTCCATGTGGGTCATCTTATTTATGGAAATTAATATTTTTCTTGGATTCCTTTCATCGAGAGGTGTAGGATTGATCTAAAGATCATCCGATTCCAATAAGTATTCATGGAGTTATGAATTTAATTGTGTTATAAGACAATTCGATAAGGTTGGCTAGCAACCAAACTACCCCCACTTGTGCTCAACGAATTAGTATAAATAGAGGTGGCCTTCAAGTCATTTTCACACTCACACTCTTGTGTTCTCTCTCTTCTTTCTGTTTTGGGTTTTGATGAAGGAGAGATCTAGAGGGAGTGCCCTAGGCTCTACGCTGCCCTAATGAAGAAGCCTTGACGTAGTCAATGAAGAAGCCTTAACACAGTCATGGAGGAGACTTCTATAGTGCAGCAAGGAGAAGTTCTAATTGCCCTAAACGCAGGTCTAGAAGAGACCCTAAGCAGCTGTCCTTAAAAGCCCTAAATGTTGTCCTAGGAAAAGACATCTAACCGCAGAGAAAGGAGGGTCATGTTGTGCCCTAACCGCAGAGAATAGAAGGACTAACGCAGCATTATAGACGCAGTTCAGTTTGTGCCCTAGTCATTGTCGAGGTGTGCCCTAACTGCAGACCTTACTCTGCAGCAAAAGAAGGACTAGATGCTGCCCTACAGCCGTTGTTGAAGAAGACTCCTATGCGCTATATAGAGGAAGCCCACTCATGTGTTCAACACTGTTTTGGGACAGCAGATTGCACAGGAAGGAGTGCGAGATCAAAACCTTAATCTAAGTTTTGGATGGATAGTTTGTGTTGGGCTAGTATTGAGATCCTTGGTCAATGAAGTGTCAAGTAAAGAAATTACGATGTGTGGGCAACTATCTTCAGTATAAGGTTATGACTCTGTTTTATGTTAGCTTGTGAACACATGACAGTGATATCATCAATCTGATGTATGGCATGTCAGATATATACATGCTGTAATGAATGGACAGAGATTCAATGATGATTGATCAAAGATCCTAGTGTTTAATAATGTTCTTACTACAGTGGTATTTGGGTTTATGATTGTATGAAACAACAGTGCCATGATGCCATATCCTGTGATGACAAGTGAAGGACAGTCTTGTGGAAGGCAGAGACAGCCTTCCCTTAGAGGACAATTGCACACAAATCTGGGTAGATTTTGTGACTATTAGTTGACTGCACTTTGGACCTGTTGAAGGAGTCTAGCTGCACTGCTAGGCTGTAAGCCATAGCAAGCAGCTAAGACTGGTGAGTGTAAATGTGTTATATACCTAGGGGGGATAATATGGGGTACCAAGGGAGGTACCCAAGGTAATAATGTAATAATTGGATGGGCCATAGTAATAAATAAGGTGGTTAACCCATGTCATGAAAGGGACCACAAGTAGTTAATAATAATGTAAGGGACCCATGGTATTAGTTGATGGTATGAGGAAACCCTGGTAATGATGCATGGTATTGTATGTATGAGACCTATATAGAGGCTAGAGACTCCACATGGAGGGATATGAAGAGAAGTATTCTTGTAAGAACAAGCATATGGCTTGTGGAGTATTCTCCTTCCTTAAAGAGTGAATGTACGGTGTTGCCCTACCTTAAGGGTTTGATATCAATAAAGAATCATTTCATATCATTTATGGGTTTATTTGCATTGTCTTATATTTTCATATCAGATCTATAATATTTTGGGTTAGAGCTACAACAAGAATCATTTCATATCATTTCTGGGTTTATTTGCATTGTCTTATACTTTCATATCAGATCTATAATATTTTGGGTTAGAGCTACAACAAATGGTATCAGAGCACTTTCTTGGGCACAAAAGTGGAGAAATTTTATTCATTTTTGCAGGATTTCAGGGGCGTCGAGTTTGCAGATCAGATCTGTACATTTTGGTGCAAGATCTGTAAAATCTGATTGCAGATCTGTATTCTTTGTGAAAAAATAGCTGATTTCAAAAAAAAAAATCGGTCGAATCGGAGTCCGGATGAGGGAGATATCGCTGATTTAAAATCAGCTCTTTTTCAGAAATTTTGGGTGATGGCGGGAGAGTAGCAGCGCAGATCTGAAATTCCAATGTCTGAATCAGGATTTCTATCACATGGGCAGATGCAAATGGTTGTTACATTTCCAAAAATAGGTTATAATAGAGATTCTGAGCAATATTGACGAAACTGTGACATTTTCAAATTTTCGCCAATTTTTTTTGTGATGGTGGGCGTATATCTTAATTTGGAAGACTTGTATGCATTTGATGGCTCTCATCTAGCCAAATGGCTAGCACAAATGGAGAAATGTTTTAGAGTGAATTTCATCAATGATTATGAGACTCAGCTGAGTGTGGGATAAATGTACTTGGACAATGAAAGATTGCAATGGTGGCAAAGACATCAACGTTGCCTTTGAAGGCCCTTGACTTGGGACGAATTCACAAAAGCTCTTATGGACCACTTTGACCATAAAGCTAACCTTGTGGATAAGCTCACACAGACAGACACACAGCCTAGCAAAGATTTTATTTTCACAGGAAAGAAGGAAACCAAGGAACCTAAAGGGTTATTTTCTGCTGGTATCTCCTTATTACAGGTTCATGGATTGATTCAAAAAGAG
>APFE030407407.1:0-10771 GCA_000404065.3 Pinus taeda | reverse complement strand
AAATATTAACATTAATGTTATTAATGATAAGGTTAATATACTCTTAATAATTTCATAATAATTATTTATGTAAATATATTTCAATGTAATAGTTTGATACATTTTGTTAACTAGCTCAAATTGTTAATGTTGATAACATAATAATTAATGGTTAAATTTAATTACTTATAATTCATCATTTTCAATCTTATTAAACACTAACAATTATAGTAGGTCATAATTACTCATTTATTAATATATTATGCCACATGAACTATTAATAGTTTGATTATTAACTAATATATAAAATCATAATTTATGAATATCAATACTGTTGATTATTTATTAATGTTATTATGTTAAAGCATTAATATAAGTAATATAAATAACAACATATATATAATATATATTTTTATTAGAAAATATAATATATATTAATATTAATGTTATTATATCATACTAATATAATATATATTAATATTATTGTTAATATATTAATATTAGTATTATAATTAATGTTAATATTACTAATAACATTGATATTAATGTGTGTGTCTTACTCTAAAATATGTGTTACAATTTAAATAGCCATGCCCATTAAAACATGTGTCTTACGATGCAGTTGAACTTTTGAGGCCATAGCTATACCACACCATAAAAAAAATTTAGGTCTAAATTTTACTGTTAATATAATATCACATAGTTTTGATGTTTGTGTCATCTAATAAAACCTCGTATATATATATATTGTGAATTTTTGCAGCCATAGTTGTAACCCACCCTAATATGGTTACTATGTACATATATTATAGATATATTGTAGAACAATTGTTGGAGCTTTAAAGGTGTAATTGCAACATGTGTCCACCACATATCTTCATTGAGATAAGCTACCATTTCCAAAGCTAGTTTATTTCCATTTTGTATGTAAGCATATTTAAATTCTTTGAGATTAATGACATGAAGTTTTATTTATACTTCAACTTTATGGTTTAGGGTTTCATATTTTTATTCTGTTGCCATTCCTGCATAAGTCTGGATCATCATATATGCACTAGGAGTAAAATACTCAATACTTTAGGACAACTACAAGCACAATGTCAGAGTTCTTTTAAGATGATGATGGTTGTATTGAGGGATTCTTTCTTGGAGAGTGAAATACTTGGAGTTTGTTTTGAATCAGGACATGGTGCGTGAATGATTAAATTTGGATCCTTTTTTTAGAAGAGCACAAAACAAATGTCACGAGAGTGGCTTGAAATGTTGATCCTTAGACTTAGAGACCATGAAACTTTGGAGGTCGATTCCAACCACCACATGACACGTGTACATCTTCACTAAACTACCATTATGTCGATATACTGTAATAACTTCTATTAGGTTTTTGCGCAATTGATCCATTTTCTCATTCTCACAACATAGTCCGTAAATCATCCATATCTTCTTGATGTAATCATATTGTAGCCCTTCTTTGTAATGCGAGAGTTAAAGCTTAGGTGGATTATTTGGAACTAGGGTTTATAATACTTTACTAAATGATTTAAATAAACACTTAAATAAGAGTTTCAAAATAGTTTTTAAAATGTTATAAAATGATTAGGGTTTAACGTTTCGGGTTTGGGATTTATGGTTTAGGGTTTAGGGTTTAGGGTTTAAGGTTTGGGGTTAGGATTTAGGTTTAGGTTTTAGTGGCTAGGGTCTACAATATTTTAGTAAAAGCTTTTAAGAAACACTTAAATAAAAGTTACAAAACAATTTTTAAAATGTTATAAATGGTTAGGGTCTAGGGTTTGCGGTTTAGGGTTTATGGTTTTGGGTTTGGGATTTACGGTTTATGGTTTATATTTTGGGGTTTAGCATTTAGGCTTTCACATTTAGGGTTTAGGGTTTTGTGTTAATGGTTTAGGGTTTATAACACTTTATTAAATTCTTTTAATAAACACTTAAATAAAAGTTACAAAATTCTTCTTAAATTGTTATAAAATTCTTGGGGTTTATGGTTTAGGTTTTCAGCATAGTGTTTAGGGTTTAGGGTTTATTGGTTAGGGTTTAGGGTTTAAGGTTTGGGGTGTCAGATTTCAGTTTTAGTGTTTAGGGTTTATAAAACTTTATTAAGTGCTTTTAGTAAACCCTTAAAAATGGTTACAAAATACTTTTTAAAATGGTATTAAGTGATTAGATTTTAGGGTTTAGGGTTTAAGTTTTATAACACCAAGTAAAATTCTCCTTAATAATCATAAATAAAACTTACAAAAATTATTTTTAATACATCATAAAATGCTTAAGTCTTAAGAGTTTAGGGTTTGGGGTTTGGGGTTTAGGGTTTAAAGTTTAAAGTTTATAGTTTATAGCCCTTTGGTAAATTATTTTAATAAACACTTAAAAAGTTTAAAAATGTATTTTAAAATGTTATAAAATTCTTATTCTTAGGGATAGGGTTTATGGTTTAGGGTTTGGGATTTAAAAATTTATAAGTTGCTAATGGTTAGGGTTCAGGGGTTTAGTTTTGGCGGTGGTGGGTAATTAGGTTTTATGTTTTATGGTTAATAATTTTTAATAATTATTTTAATAAACACTTCTAAAAAAGTTAAAAAATTGTTTTTAGGGTTTATGGTTTTTTGGGGTTTTTAGGGTTTAGGGCTTTTTATGTTATGGGTTTATGGCTTTTTAGGGTTTAGGGATTAGGGGTTTAGGGTTTCTATCACTTTAGTGAATGCTTTTATTAAACACTTAAATAAAAGTTACAAAACACTTTTTAAAATGTTATAAATATTTAGGTTTTAGGGTTTGGGGTTTAGGGCTTAGGGTTTAGGGTTTAGGTTTTGGAGTTTAGGGTTAAGAGTTTATAAGACCTTAGTAAATTCTTTCAGAATTTAGGCTTTAAGGTTTAGGGTTTATAAGACCTTACTAAATGATTTTATGGTTTATCCTTTAGGCTTTAAGCATATAGATATATGGTTTGGGGTTTGGGGTTTAGGGTTTGGGTTTTATAACCCTTTAGCAAATTATTTTAATAAACGCTTAAGTAAAAGTTACATAACGCTCTCTAAAATGTTATAAAATTTTGAGTGTTTAGGGTTTACCTTTGGGGTTTTGCGGTTTGGGATTTAGGGTTTTGGGTTTAGGATTTAGAACACTTTAGTAAATTATTTTAATAATCACTTATATAAAAGTTTCAAATGCTTTCAAAATGTTATAAAATGATTAGGGTTTAGGTTTTAGGGTTTGGGGCTTTACGGTTTACGGTTTCAGGTTTACGATTTAAGGTTTATAATACTTTAGTAAATGCTTTTAACAAACACTTAAATAAAATTTACATAACACTTTTTAAAATATTTTAAAATTCTTATGGTTTAGGTTTTAGGGTTTATAACACTTTAGTAGATGCTTTTAATAAACGCATAAATAAAATTTAGAAAACTCTTTTTAAAAAGTTATAAAATACATAGGGTTTAGGTTTTAGGGTTTCAAGTGTAGTGTTTGGGGCTTAGGGTTTAGGTTTCATAACACATTAGTAAATTATTTTAATAAACACTTTAAAAAAAACTAGAAAACAATTTTTAAAATGTTATAAAATTATAAGGGTTTAGGGTTTATGGTTTAGGTTTTATAACACACTAGAAAATGCTTTTAATAAACACTTAAATGAAAGTTACGAAACACTTTTTGAAATGTTATAAAATGATTAGTATTTAGGGTTTGGGGTTTGGCGTTTAGGGTTTATGGTTCATGTTTTAGGATTTAGGGTTTATAACGATTTAGTAAATTCTTTTAATAAAGACTTAGATAAAAGTGAAAAAAAACTCATTTTAGAATGTTATAAAATGCTTAGGGTTTAGGGTTTGGGTTTTAGGGTTTACAGGGTTCAGTAAGTGATTTTAATAAACACTTAAATAAAAGTTGCAAAACACCTTTTGAAATTTCATAAAATTCTTCGAGTTTGGATTTAAGGTTTAACGCTTAGGGTTTTAGGTTTGGGGTTTAGACTTTGGGGTTTAGTGTTTAGGGTTTATCACACTTTAGTAAATTATTTTAATAAACATTGTAATAAAAGCTACAAAATTATTTTTAAAATGTTATGAAATGATTAGGATTTAGGTTTTGACATTTAGGGTTTGGGGTTTAGCGTTTAGGGTGGTTTAGCATTCAGGGTTGATGGTTTATAAGACTTTAGTAAATGGTTTTAATCTTGGCTTAAATAAAAGTTACAAAATTCTTTTTAAAATGATATAAAATGCTTAGGGTTAACTGTTTACGGTTTGGATTTTTGGATTTAAGGTTTAGGGGTTACAAGACCTTAGTAAATGCTTTTAATAAGGACTTAAAATAAAAGTTCCAAAATGATTTTCAAACTGTTATAAAATGCTTAGGGTTTTGGGTTTTGGGTTTTGATTTTGGGTTTTAGGTTTAGGGTTTAGGTTTGGGTTTTAGGGTTTATAACACTTTAGTAAATTCTTCTAATAAAAACTTAAATAAAATTTACAAAATGGTTTTTAAAATGTTACAAAATGCTTAAGATTTATGGTTTAGGTTTAAGGTTTAGGGTTTGGGGTTTCAGGTTTAGAGTTTAAGTTTTAGGGTTTATAACACTTGAGTAAATGCTTTTAATAAGCACTTAAATAAAAGTTACTCACTAAGTTTTAAAATGTTATAAAATTCTTAGTGTTTATGGTTTAGAGTTAAGGGTTTGAGGTTTATTGTTTGGAGTTTATGATTTACGGTTTACAATTTTGAATTTAGGGTTTATAACACTTTCGTAAAAGATTTTAATAAACACTTAGATAAAATTTACAAAGCAATTTCTAAAATGTTATAAAATGCTTAGCATTTATTGTTTAGGGTTTGGGGTTTAGGGTTTAGGGTTTGGGGTTTAGGGTGTATGGTTTAGGGTTTGGGTTTTAGGTTTTAGCGTTTAGGGTAGAGTGTTTAAGGTTTATCAAATTCTTAGGGTTTAGGGTTTAAGGTTTAGTTCTAAGGTTTATAACAATTTAGTAAATTCTTTTAATAAAAACTTAAATAAAAGTTCCAAAACACTTTTTAAAATGTTATAAAATGATTGGGGTATATGGTTTAGGCTATAGGGTTTAGAGTTCTAGTTTTAGGGCTTAGGGTTTAGGGTTTATGGTTTATAAAACTTCAGAAAATTATTTTAATAAACACTTAAATAAAAGTTACAAAAGTGTTTTAAAAATGTTATAAAATGGTTAGGATTTAGGGTTTGCATTTTAGGGTTTAGGGTTTAGCCTTTTAAGTCTAGGGTTTAGGGTTTAGAGTCTAGAGTTTTGGGATTAAAAATCTTTAGTAAATATTTTAATAAACATCTAAATAAAATTTACAAAACACTTCTTAAAATGTTATAAAATACATAGGGTTTAGGGTTTTATGTTTTATAGTTAAGGGTTTAGAGTTTACAACACTTTGGTAAATGTTTTTAGTAGACACTTAAATAGAAGCTAGAAAATGTTTTTAAGATTGTTATAAAATGCCTAGGGTTTAAGGATTAGTGTTTAGAATTTCGGGTTTGGATTTAGGATTTGGCGTTTAGGGTTTAGGGTTTAGGGTTAAACATTTGTAGTTTAGGCTTTAGGGATTAGGGTTTACAGTTTAGCATTTAAAACACTTATAAAATGCTTAGGGTTTAAGTTTTAATATTTTCGGTTTAGGGTTTAGGGTGTAGGGATGAACCACCGCACCTTAAGGGGGTATCCGCTGCTACCTATTACACATAATTCATTCATCCCATTGAGCCTCGAGGATTTATGAAGAAAAATAAATAAAAGGAAATAGGTTTATTAAGAAGGGTGCTAAAACAAAGGTCGGGTATCTCATGTACCACAATTTTCTCCCTCCTACACTCACATACCCAAGTGTGGTCTTCTCCTATTATATATACTCATAAAATTCTTAGGGTTTATGGTTTAGGGATTAGGATTTGGGGTTTAGGTTTAGGATTCACATTTTATAACATTTTAGTAAATTCTTTTGATAAGAACTTAAATAAAAGTTCTAAGTAGTTTTTAAGATGTTATAAAATTCTTAAGCTTTAACATTTAGGGTTTAGCATTTATAACACTTTACTAAATGTTTTTAATATACACTTAAACAAAATTTACAAAACACTCTTTAAATGTTATAAATTAATTAAGGTTTAGGTTTCAGGGTTTAGGTATTAGGGATTAGGGTTTAGGGTTTATGACAATTTAGTATTAAAATTTAATAAACACTTAAATGAAAGTTACAAAACACTTTTGAAATGCTATAAAATTCTTAGGGTTTAGCATTTAAGGTTTGGGTTTTTCGTTTTAGGGTTTACAGTTTAGGGTTTAATTTTTATTGTTTTGGGTTTATAACACCTTAGTAAATTATTTTGATAAAAACATAAGTAAAAGTTACAAAAATCTTTTTAGAATGCTATAAAATTCTTAGGGTTTGGGGTTTACAAGCCTTTAGTAAATTTTTATAATAAACACTTAAATAAAAGTTAAAAAACACTTTCTAAAATGTTATAAATTGCTTAGGGTTTAGCCTTAAGAGTCTAGGGTTTATAAGACTTTAGTAAATCCTCTTTATAAGGACTTAAATAAAAGTTAGATTTTTTTTTAAGATCTTATAAAATAATTAGGGTTTAGGGTTTATGGTTTTGGGTTTGGTGTATGTTGTAGTTTATAACACTTTAGTAATGATTTTAATAAAAACTTAAAATAGATGTTTAACAATATGTTTTTTAAAATCTATAAAATTAATGGGTTTTAGCATCTAGGGTTAAAGGGTTTGTGGTTTAAGGTTTTAGCGGTTTTAGAGTGTAGAGTTTTAGGGCTTAGGGCTTTAGTTTTAGAAGTTTAGGTTGAAGGTTGAGGTTTACAAATTTAGGGTTGAGGGTTTAATAGACACTTTAGTAAATTCCTTTTATAAAAGCAAATATCTCCTACTTAAAATAAGAAACAATGAATGACAAAATCTTTTTTTAAAATTGTTAGTATAATGTAATGTTACGGGTTTTTAGGGTCTGAGATTTAGGGGTTTGAGGTTTAGTGTTATAAGGGTTCAATAAATGATTTTAAATACATTAGATAAAGTTTCAAAACACATTTAAAATGGAGTAATTAATATGCTCAGTTTTAGTTTTAGGATTTATTTATTGGTTTCAGGCTGTTGGGTGCGGGGTTTGGGTTTTTTTGTTTAGAGTTTAGGGTTTAGTGTTTAGGTTTTATACGCGTTAGTTAAAAGTTATGTTTTTCATCAAACACTTGTAGTAAAGTTTACAAATGATTTTTTTTAATGTTAATGATTTATGTTAGGTTTAGCATTTATGGGGTTTCCAATTTAGGTTTAGGGTGTTTAAACATTTAGGTTATGGTTTATAAAGGCTTGTAAATGGTTTAATCAAGGCTTAAATAAAAGTTACGAAAATCTTTTTAAAATGATATAAAATTCATAGGGTTTAGTGTTTACAGTTTGGCCTTTGGGATTTGTTGTTTAGGGTTTACAAGACCTTAGTAAATGCTTTTAATAAAGAAATAAATAAAAGTTACAAAATTCTTTTTAAATTGTTATAAAATTCTTAGGGTGTAGGGTTTTGGGTTTTAGGTTTAGGGTGTATGGTTTAGGTTTTAGGGTTTATAACACTTTGGTAAATGCTTTTAGTAAACACTTAAATAAAAGTTAAAAAATGATTTTTAAAATTTTATAAAATGCTTAGGATTTATGGTTTAGGGTTTAGGGTTTCGTGTTTAGAGTTTAGGGATTAGGGTTTATAACACTTGAGTAAATGCTTTTAATAAACACTTAAATAAAAGCTACAGACTGTTTTTTAAATTTTTATAAAATTCTTAGTGTTTATAGTTTAGAGTTAAGGGTTTGAGGTTTATTGATTGGTGTTTATGGTTTAGGGTTTATAACACTTTCGTAAAATATTTTAATAAAAACTTAAATAAAAGTTACAAAACACATTTTAAAATGTTATAAAATGATTAAGGTATAGGGTTTATGCTATATGGTTTAGGGTTTAGGGTTTATGGTTTATAATACTTTAGTTAATTATTTTAATAAAGACTAAAATAAAAGTTACAAAACTGTATTTACAATGACTTTTTTTTGTGTATGTCAATCTTTGTGCATTTCAATGTTTGGATTTTACTTTCTATGAACATAATGGTTTTGACATGCAATTTTCTTTTAATTTTTATAATTTTCATATGACATATCTTTTGTTGCTTTGAATGGTGTTTTATTGAACTTTATTACATTTTAAAGACCTACCTTCAGTGGTTTTGTGATGAAACTTGCTCCCATTCTGTAGAAATATAAAAACTTGTCTCTTTGGGATATTCCAATAAGTTATTTAGAGGTTGTGACTTCATACAACATATGAATGTCAAAGTGAGAAAGGGTTATTATAGAATCCTTGATTCTGTAGCACTCCTATCATATTTCTATTTGTATATTATAATGCCTTTATAAAATTTTGTTGCGTATTCTTGATTGAATTATATATAAGCCCTAATATCTACATGTTGTATAATTTGATGAATATATATTACCTAAAGAATTATAAACTATGTGATAATTTGTGCTTGATTGTGCTTGATTGTTTTTACATCTCGTTTATTTTTCATATTTGAATATTTGTTATATAATGAAATTATCATATAAGACTTTCCTTAAATATATTAATGACTATACAACTCATTTATGAATATTGTGAGTTTATATTCATGTGTATCATCATATTTCGTCTGAAATTTTGAGATCTGCAATCATGAGAAATGATGGTTCTCGGGATAAGGGTTATTACCTTGATATTTGTGTCATTGATTTATGGGTGATTTGGAATTATCGTTGGGGATGTTAATGTTGATTTGCACCAATTGTCTCAAATAACCACTCACAGAAACTCATATATGATATCTATTAATGTAGGTGTACCATACCTCATGATTATACAAGTTTGACTTAATCCCTTGGGCTTTAAAGGTTACCAATACCTTGTTGTTTCATTGTTCTTGTTCATATGTTTTACATTTCTATGTAAGTTAGGCTTTGGTGACCCACTCTTTGCTCATTTTCCCTCTATGTTTGACCTTGATTCCTCGTTGAAACATTTTGGATTCTAACCATGGCATCCCTTATCTATTTTAAAGTCATTTGAGTTGAGATAGCAGAGGCATATGATGAATATGAAAATTTGTTCCACTACGTCAACTAGTGGGATTTACTTCAGTTTTTTTAGGGTTATAGTTAAGGGATTGTCAAGGTTTTACATCTTCTTTTGATATGAAGAATTATCAAGTGGGTGATCTAGAGATGGCTACAAATATTGATCTCATTGCAACAACTACTCATCTTCCCTTTCAAAGAGAGAAACAGTCTAAAAATTGTTCACCGTGTGACATTCCCTCGAAAAAAATTATCTTCAATAATGTTTGTGGATATCATCTGAAAGGTATGGAAATTTCCTCATTGAAATCTAAATGGCACAATTTATGGTTTTTTTCATTAGTATGTTACTTGTGAAGGTGAAACATACTAGTTTTTAGTTATAATAAAAGGTTGTTAATGGAATTTCTCTTCCATAAACTTAATTTTCCTCTTTATCTATATAAAATTCTAAGTAAAATTTCTTGCACATACCAGTCACGTCGCAAGAACTCTGAAAGATCACTCTTTCCCCAGAATTTCATCTATATTCTATTTAGACATCATATGGAAAAAACAGGGGATGAGTATGATCATTTCCTGGATCAAAATGGTTTTGAAGAACCACAATTAACCAATTGTTTTAATTCCTCAGATATTGATGCACAAAATCCTTTACTGGGCAATCTTATTCAATTGCCACATTGTCATTCAGCATAGAATGATTGTGAAAAATGAGTTCATGAAGAAAACTCTTGTGTTTCAAATGATAATAACATTGAAACGCTGAGACCTACTAGTGTTTTATGAACTAGAAGCATAAACAAGGTTACTACTACCTAACATATGGAATTAAAATAGGAATTTAGGGATAAAAGGGAAGTGAAAACCTCCAGGGTAAGTCTCTGGGCCAAAATTTTACCAAAAGAACCCGCACATGAAGAAGAGATCAATCAATCAGAACAAAACCCTCTATCTGAAGTTAAGGTTAAACAGATCCAGAGAAAAAATTCTTGAGCTAGGCAAAAGAGACAATACAATACTCCTAGAAATGATGAGTTTTTCCATATTGATGCTCATCCTAAAATCTTGCCAAAAGAAAATAGGCGACATGTCTAAGATAATTTGGGATTTTTGTGTTGATGTCACTTTTTATCGTGATAGCCTCGAACCAACATCCATTTGAATGAGGCTAAAGTAAGAACATGTATTGTTACTGACAAAACTTGTTGATTGTCCCATGTCATGAAAAGTCTATTAGTGAGCTTGTCCATCAAAATAAGAAAGTCAAAACTTAAATTCAAGCTAAGGAAAGACACAGGGAACAAAAATCTTCCAATACTAAAAATAAATATCAATCTAAATATATACATATTATTACCAATTATGTCTTCTAAAGAAGATGGTTCTAATCGTGATAAGTAATGACTTTATTTTTATCTATGATAAGGATGTTTCAATTTTTCAAGGTATGTGTCTATTTTCCTTTATTGTACTAAATTTTAAAAAATGGAAAATACAAAATCCATGATTTTGTAGCATCCCTATATTGTTATCCATATAAATGCGTAATATAAGTCTTGTTAGTTGTAACAAGTCCTCCATATTCACTGGATGATGACCTTATACTCCACAATGGACAATAACTAAGTTATAA
>APFE030407402.1:0-17619 GCA_000404065.3 Pinus taeda | reverse complement strand
GGGCCCGAAATGGATCCTTCGTCGTTGATCTCGGTGGGGTTGATCTTGACCATCGAAAGTTAGAGGCCGCTTAGAAGGCGCTTGATGTGACATTTTGTCACTTCTAACTTCATAATAAAATCATGCATTGTTGATTATTTTCAAGATAATAAACTTTATCACACATAATTAAGCCGTGATTAAGGAATTTAAGCATTATTTAAACTAAATAACAAATTTCAAAGGCGCATTTGAACTAGCAGCCTTAATTTTTATTTTCTAAAGCAAATTTTTTTGTTTATTTCTTATCTAACATTTTATCATTTGCCTTCCTTTTGATAGAGAAACTACCCTAAAATTTTATATGATATGGACCTAAAATAATAATAATTCCTAACATTTTTTATTTTCAATTTTCCTTTTGGTCCATATCCTAGCTTATCATTATACAATGGTATTTTTGATTTTTTTCAACTAATGGCTAACTTATCAAAAACAAATATGCTACAACACCCTATTCGAAATAGAGGAAAAGGTAGAAATAAATTTGTATCCAGGTGAGATTGACACTCTAAAACTAAATCATAGAGGAAGAATAGAAGATTTCATTTACTCGGTTGAAATTAGAGGGACATGCCTTAACTTTGTGGGTAAGAAACACGAAAACCTTGAGGTTGGAGGAATATCCTCTAGAGACTAAGTGGGAGGGTTTCAAAAGCCTCATAAATTCACAATTTTACCCTGTTGGGTGCATAGAGGACCAATGGATCTCGTGTCATTATTTTAGGCAGAAGAAAGGGTAGATTGTACAAGAGTACTCCATAGAGTTCAAAAAAATGGCCATAAGGTTGGGTATCTCCCCAAACAACCTAGATGTACTCCTCAAGTATTTGATGGGTCCACACAACCATCTACAAAAGTAATTGATGTTGTTTAAATCTAGATCGATGGACAAAGTTTACATACAGGAACAATACCTAGAGAACATAAGCGAGAAGAAAAGGAAATCGAGTGGTTCAAAGCAAAAGGAACACCAAGGTGCTTCAAAGGAGGGGAAGAAGAAGTGGAAAGGGTGAACATATAAAAGGACAGAAGCCACAACGCACAAGTGCAAAGATCCCAACAACCACTACAATAATTGTAAGATTGATGGTTGTACAGAGGCAAAGTGTTGCAAGTTGCATCTAAAGCTTAACTTGAAGATAAAAAAAGAAAGATATAAAGAAGAAGAATCTCACGGCAACTGATTCAAGTAACCGGGTTGAAAATAGCTCGGACGTGGATGAGAATATCATCTATACATCAATGTAGAATGAGGTGAACCTAAGTAGCCTTCAACAACAAGAAGAGAAGGAAAAATTACCAAACTATTCCACATAAAGATACAAGTCAAGAAGAGAAAGATTGATGCTTTATTTTACTTGGGATCACAGGAAAATATCATTGTGGCAAAGACAGTCAACAAATTGGGATTGGAAGTTCATGATCATACAAGTCCATATCCATTAGGATGGGTGCAATGTTCTAGAAGTTGTCACAACTTCTTCTTCACCTCACTTGCTTTTATAGTAGACTACCTATACACCCCAATGTTTGGTAATGGGGATTTTGGCAATAGATGCATCTCATGTTCCACTTCTCTCTTGGGTGGTAACCCTTTAGGTTCCTAGAAAACATCCTCGTGTTCTTGTAACAACTCTTCTAGTTGTTGTTTTGGTTTCGAGTACACCCCTCCATGGACGACTATCCTCTCACTGACTCTTCTATTGATTGATTTTCTCTTAAAAACAATAAAGCATACTTATTTCTAGAACTGGTCATTTTTTGTGCTTCATTCGCACTTATAAGTGAAATTTTTTACTTACGCTTATGTGTCTTGATGTTGAAGGATTTTGCATGGAACGAGTATTAATTACACGTTGTGCACAATCAGTTATATTTATATTAACACATTACATATTAATATTAATATACATGTATAGCGTTGAAATAATTTACATTTTTATTATATTTAGAATTGTTTTATCTTAAACTTGAGTGCTACTTAGATTTGAATGGGCTCTTTTGGATAAAAGGAGTCATTCATGGATTTTAGTGTAGAGATTTGAGATGCAAAGGAGAAGGGGAGGAAGAGACTTGGGGTCATTCACGGAGTTTTAAGGTTGAAGTCAAAATGTGATTTATGGGGTAAATAGGTCACTTGACATTTTCACTATAAATTTTCTTCTAAGAGGTTTTGGAACTTAATATGAGAGAGTGTTTAGAAGGGAGCAAAGAAGCTTTAGTATATTCCCACATATCAACTAATAGTTAAATATTCTTACCAAGCACTTGGCAAGAAGGAAGTTTGATGAATTCAAAAGTAGACTTGGATTGGTACATAATTCCTTCCTCACTAAAAAGAAGCTTTTAGAATTATTGCTTGAATAGGAATCTCTAAATAAGTTTAGTGTGAACAAAGAAGATGTCATTTCAAATATTTTGGAAAAAGCAAATTTAAAATAGTAATTTTATTTTAGAATTGAAAGAAAGTGAACCTCATGTTCGAAATAAGTCTATAAAGCTATATTTCATGTCTATAAAGCTATATTTCATGCATCCATGACATGGAATAGGAGTAAACTAAAAATATATATTAGGGCTTTGGTCTTGGCAGAAAGTATAAAGATAGGTAGAGATAGTGGTTTTCACACAAACTAATGGAGAACCAAGGAAAGATGCAATTTTGACAATGCATGCTTGCGTATAGACAACTAGTTGTATCATTAGATATGAGTAAAGAACAAGTTTGATGGTCAAATCTATAACTATAACACAGTAAAAACATTGAATCAAACAAATTTCCTTTTGGAAACACATTGCAACAACATGCACATCATATTTCCAACCATTTACAATACTGAAATGCATCAACCGCACTTACCATGTTTTCTCAAGTCCCTGCCGCGACGCTGAGAGAGTGTAGAGATGGGCACTTAGAACATTGTTGTTTACTCAGTAGATGGAGATCGAAGCATTGACCTTGAAACAGTTTACTGATTCTCCAGTTTCAGATCCTCCAGCAAAGAAGCGCAGGGAAGGATAGGGCAGAGCCAGTTCATGTTGATGATTCCGTTGACTCAGCCGATTAAACTGTTAATGAAGCAATCGATCCAGTAGATTCTGCCTGCACTTGTACCCCTACGTCTTACCAACCGATCGACTGGCGGCATAGGCATATGAAGATCCGGTTCCGGAGCCTCTAGATCCAAATCTACAGGAAAGTGCTTCAAGATATTCATAAGAAAGTGCTTCAAGATATTCCTGATTCTACAGGAACCGACTTTACAACTAATAGTTGATACAACTAATAACCTAGGAGCTCACACAATTACACGTCATGACAACATGGAAGCCATGGAAGCATTATTTCCAATATTAATCAATTTAATTTAAAGGAAAAAAATACATAACTATTTTGGAGATAAATCTCAACCTGTGATTTTTGTATACTACAAAAAATATTATAAAATATTTCATGGAGGTGAAATCAACACCATTCACCAAATAATTATTTGATAACTAAATTAAAACTAGCATTTGCATTAAATGTTGCAAAAGAAACTCAGCAAGACATAAAGTGAGGAACAATGGTAACATGGGAATGGGAAAATCAATGCACCTTTAGTAAGCTCCCTTGGTTATTTGGTCCATTCTACCATGTCTTGAACTACCTTTCCCTCTGTACCTCCTTATGAAACCAAAGGAGGAGGATGGATGCAAGAACTATCTTCATGTTAAGTTATTTGGTTTCAATTATGTGTTGTAGTGAAGTAACTATATATCTATAGTAATGCTTTAAAAGAAGCATACTAAGGAATCCAAAGAAATCCAACTTATCTTCCTAAGTATCTTACCCTCTAGACCTCTTTATCTAAACCAGAGGAGGAGGATGATAGATGGAACTTATCTAAACCAGAGGAGGACGATGATAGATGGAACTCTAAATTGTATTGAAATAACTATATATCTATGGTAGTGCCTTGGAACAAGTGTTCTAAACGGGCCACAACATAGTCTACCATTGTATTCAAAAGTATATTAAAGACAATGGTGGGACTACCAAATCTCTTCACAAGTGCGTGGAATCAGCTCTTAAAGAGTTAGAGAGCATTGCCTAAGTGTTTGATAAAAAGTTTGAATGTGAATGTGAAGTGATTAACAAAATATTTACATGCCAAGTATTAATGCTTTCTTATCAAGTGGTTATTGGGATGAAATTAAATAGAGAATGTTATTATCACATTGATAGTGTTCAAATCATTATCATGTTAATATGGAAAATTTCAATTTTGTGGGTTTGGTATTTTTTCTTATGTTGTATATATTAAACATAAATTGGCACTTAAGTAGGGGATCTCAATGGTCGAGTATCAGCTTATTTTTGAAGGTAAACAACTTGATGATAATTATGTATTGTTTGATTATGAAATTGTAAAATATTCAACCCTCAATTTGGTCCTTCGCTTACTTAGTGATGCCATGGGTAATTGTGGATCATCCTCAAACCCTCTTTCCTTTAAGGATGTGGTTCAACGTTATCAATCTAATTCAATCACTTCAAACCCTTTATGCCTAATGATTCTATTATGGAGAGATTCAAAGAGGTTCTCAAGCTAGAGGTTACACATTTGCTTTTGTTTTACCAACCCTCTTTGCTAATCTATAGATTCAATGGTTTATAACCTTCTACTTAATATTATCAACGAAATTTCAACATAGACACAACATTTTGAGAGTGATCTCTACTCCAATGTTTGTTTATACTTACTTTGAAAACCATATTGATTTTCAAAGTGCCTTAGAGGAGGGTCCCTAATTTTGGTATTAAGTAGGTATTTTTGTTACTCATTGGTTTTCACTTTCAATATATCCTTCTATTTTTCCCATAACAAAATACCAGTTGGGTTGAACTCCCAAATCCACCCCTTCATATTTGGAACTTATTAGTGGTTAAAGATATTGGAAACACTTTGGGTAGTTACACCAAATCCTATTTAAAGAGGATTAAGTTAGGTCTTTTCACATATGCTATGATATGTGTCATGATTGATATTGATTAGTTGGGATCTACTGAACAAGATGTCCATACAAAGGGGAAATTTTAGATGGGTTCAAGTTCTTGGTTACAAGAAGACCACTTTTTGGTGTTAGCTCTACTAACACCCCCAAAGAGGAAAAAAAGTCATTGGTCCTAACCAAAAAGCTGGAAAATATCTGAGTAGTTGCATCTAGAGGATGAAGTAGATAAGAACGATATGAATCAGCAATTCCATTTTCCAAAGAAGTAGAGCATTAATTGTCGGGAAGTGTCCATTGAAGATATAGGAAAAGACATGAATATCAAACTTTCCTCCACAATGATGAAGCTATAATAAAACTAATGTATAACTAATGTTTATCTGCTTGTTTTTTTTTTTTTTTTGAATGTTGAATTCATTTTTACTAAACATAGTATCACTTATATATATATATATATCCTTTAGACTTGCTAAATAAAAAATGTAAAATGTAAAGAAATTCAATGACAAGTTTCCTTTTGAGATCAACCCAAACTCTTATTTTTTTTTTGTTGAATGTTGAATTCATTTTTACTAAAGATTGTATCACTTACATATATATATATATATACAAAAATCCAGTGACAAGTTTCCTTTTGAGATCAACCTAAAGAATGGTGGACTTGTTTGACTTGTTGGAAGGAAATAATAATGTGGCGGACATTTAAATGGTGCACTATGTAGTTCAAATGGACAAAATTAGCAGGAAACAAATGATACAAAAAGAAATTGGACTTTCTGCTAAGTCAAAAATGTAAAATGTACAGAAATCCAGTGACAAGTTTCCTTTTGAGATCAACCTAAAGAATAGTGGACTTGTTTGACTTGTTGGAAGGAAATAATAATGTGGCACACATTTAAATGGTGCACTATGCAGTTCAAATGGACGAAATTAGTAGGATACAAATGATACAAAAAGAAATTGGACTTTGTCAAAAGTAGAATATAATCTAACAGGAAAAGTCATTTAGATAATGAAAGTGATTCACATAATAGCACCCATAGCAAGCCAAGAGCGACTCAGATCTGATAAACGATTGTTTACGCATTAATCCCATTTTTAGGAAGTCTATATTCATATCAAGAAGGTTTGACATTTGATGAGGATGACATAGAAACCCAAGAATAGGCTATATACCTGGTTAGGTTGTTGTTAAAAGGAATATAAATTGAATTTCATGAATGGAAGGTATTGTCATAATCAAATAACATTTGACTTATCAAAGCTAATTTGATTAAATACAAAGATCATGATGCACCTAACCGCCTTCAACTGTGTCATAATCATTCTAAACAAGGAAGTATTTGAGGTATAGTGCAATCTAAAACTTCAGGAATTTTTTCCCTCCAATATGTTTCTTTTATGTTGGTTTTTGAACTTGGGACTTTGTGGAGATGTTAAGCTTTGTGTATACACTTTTATGTCTTCAACTATGTCATTAATCATTTTTACAGGCTTCTATATATAAAATTATCTAAAGCGAGTGCTATATTTTTACATATTTATTTGAAAATATGCCTAGCAGTTGTGTTGATCAATATTTGCAAACTCCCTCAACTTCCAAAGACTTGAGATTGTCAGCATAGGAGATTCCAAACAAATCTTTGGAAACATAGATGGAACAAGTCTCCTTCCCAAGGCATGCCTACAGAAAAAAGAAAAAATAAATAAATAAATAAATAAATAATGTTAGCAGACCTTCCGTTATCTCCCTCAATCAAAATAGTGTATTAAAGAATTGCATACATTTTATACAATGGAATTTGAATTCACTGCATGGTAAGGGCCCTTGATGAAATTTTTGCAGGACCCAATTGGATTTATGAAGCTTGCAAAGCTTATGGATGATATTTGTTGCCCTCAAGAACATTAGAGATGAAGCTCTGGAAATGTCAATGAGCTAACAATAGGGTGAGCTTGAGACACATGGGCGTAGACAGTGTCAACGTATCTTGTCCAGGATGAAATTCCAAAAGGATCACCGCCTACTTCCTCGAGTAGAACTAATACATTCTTTGTTGGGTGCAGCCATGAGTGAGGAACATGGTACCTAATTGAGGTAGTTTTTCTGTTTAGTATCAATATGATTGTTTTTTCTGGAGCATGTAAAAATTTGCTCAAACAATCAAAGGAGAATGAGAACCTTTCTTAGGCTAGCACAGATAAGGCAGTGTAAGGAGAATTTTCCCTTAAGTAAACCCTCTTGCATGCAACATTGTTACAGAAAAATCCTGGCCAATGACTAATAAGGCTGCTCCACTGACAAACATCCCCTAGTTTATGTCTGCTAGGCCCAAGGTTCCCCCTCAAGTAATTGTTGACCTATCTTGTTAATTTTACAGAGTTGTACACACCAAAAGCAGTTTTACCTCATACTCTAGGACGTATAGTACTACGAAATATACAAAGAAACTTTATCTAGGAATGAATATTTCTAATGATTTTTCTAATTAATGGTTACCATTTTTTAGTGAGTTTTCCACAGTTCGTGTCACATTTATATGAGTACTTAGATGGGAGCCTTCAATGAAACAAAATAGCACCCAATATGATTTCCATTTAACCATGCTTGCCCTTTTCTCATGGTACTTAGGTCCAAAGCCACTGAATTGGTGCCTTCAAGTGCATTAAACTCAGTCTACATGATCCCATCAAGAAAAATATCAGCAAATCTCTGGCCATCACTATAACTAGGACAAATCAATCTATGCTAGTATGAGCATAGTGTTTGGAATGACCTTGTCATGCAAATAGCCCAAGTCCAAACTTTAACTGATGTAAAGCCTTTGTATGTGACCAAAGGTGTTTGATATCCCCTATCTATTCTACAAATTCCAAATAGAAGAAGAGTTTCATATCTATAGATGAATCAAAGACAATGATTACCTTGTACCAGATGAGAGTAGTTTGTTTAGGAAGGTTTACTCCTGAAATCCATGAGAGTTGTTGTAAGTATTCACCCTTTAGACTTATCTGTGATTAAAAGGAAAACTGATAGCCTTCAATGTTAGAAGGGGAATTTTGATCAAGTATGCACACATGGAAAAAATTGATCAGAATATCGACCAAAGAGAAATCATTCCTAGCTATACTAACTTGTTGGGATTATTACTTGTGAAAATCAGGTTAGAAAAAGGTAGGAAACAAATGGATAGCATGACCTAGTTTGGCAGTAAGACCTGGTAATACCACATTTGGGAGCTCAAATCCATTGGACCATTTCTAAGACCCATCAATTTCACAAGACCATTTATTCCCATCGGCCATGTATCAAAGAAAGCTCTTATGTTCTATTCACCAAAAAAATCAATTCCCGTTAGTTCATACTGAAAGTAGTTGATTGAGATAGCCTCAACAATAGATAAATTTTTAAGTCCCTGCTCATTTAAAAGCAATAAACTTTGCTTTCAATATTGATATCCTCTAACCGTTCAGGTATGGAATTGAACCTGCAATCCAATTGTCATGCTTAGTAGGGAAATATGATTCTCTCCAGCCTGCAGTGCAATTGGCTTCTCAAATGTAAACCCCCATTTCGAATAATCTCCAGTTTGAGATGCTATAAAATATCATCTTTGTGTTGATAACCTTTTTCTAAATTTAAACAACCCATCCATCAATCCAATCCTATATCGAATTATTCAGTTTCACATATAACAGAAATTTAAGAAATTAACTTTCGTGGTGTGCCAAATCAACCAACGAAGGGAAATTTCTCTAGAAATTACATAGAAAAGTTAAACATTTTACTCACCTACTAAATTTCCATTGAAAAACACATGAAGTGTATGTCCTCGACTATACACATGCAAGATTGTTTGCCTTCCACCCATTAAAAAAGGTTCATCTTCATGGATATAAATATTGTATTGATAAAATACATAATCAAAACCCTAACAAATTTGTGAAGTAATAGTCCTAACATATCTTCATAGTACTTATATTTGAGTACTTATTAATATGGAATGGAATTTCTTTATAAAGATATATCTTGATAACAACCACAAACTAGAGAAAGCAAGAAGACATGAAATTGATATTACTGGGAATTTTTTCTGAGAAAGGATCCTATAACAATAATTCGTGAACTTCCATAAAAACCAACTTCCTAATTGGAAAAATATTTGGGGCAAGGTGTCATAATCTCCCCTTGTCTCAAATGCAAAGTTAATTATGAGTTCATAATACCTTATTGTATACCATAGATAATAACTTTTATCTAAAATTGTGTTGAGCTTCTCTAACAAGATGTGGGTAGAGAATTTGTTTTCTCCCCATATTCCAACATCTTCTTTATGCCATGACCAATTTATAGATATTTTTCCTCTATCTTCACTTGATGTTCCAATGGGATGAAGGGACTCCATGCTAACCTGCTCCATTCCCATTAAGGAAGTATGGATACTAATTTGTAACATTCGATACACATTTGATTAGAGGTCTTATATAATCCCACAGTTTTCATCATCACCTCAGCTAATCTAGTGACAATGAGTAGAAAATATCACTAACCCTTGCAGTGTTATAGACCACATTTTTGTAATCGGGCAAGACACTAACAGACCAAAAAAGTAGATTATAAGATACCCTATTGAATCACACGATTGCATCCTGATTACTGTGGACGTAGTTTAGGAAGGCAACACAGATACCAAAACTCTTGGTAGAATATATCGTTTCCTGCATATTCATGGTAAGTTTGATGCCTAAAAGTGTCATTATTTTCCAACTCAACAACTTTTAGAACAACACTCCCTTGCAAGGGTTAAACAATTATATACAATGGAATTATATGTAATTTATTCAATTGAATGAAAAACCTTAAAGCCTTTGCCCAGTGAAATGATATTCATGTCTCCATAGATTAGAGCAGGTTCACATAGTTTTATCACTTTGTGCAACTCTTTCAGATGCCCCCACTTCAGTTGCCTTATATTCCCTCTATGGATCACAGAGGATTACGATTACACAGAGATAGAGAATGACTTTTCATCGAATTTTTTTTAACTAAGCAGGGCATATTTACAGAGAAATCTAGTTAGGTCTATTTACATGAAAAATGCAGTCGCCTCACAACTTACAATTTTACAAGAATCCCATAAACGTAAACATAGAATACATATTGTTTCAAATAAACGGAAAAAAAATCCAAAGACAAACTCACAATGGTTCCTAACTTTACAATTTATGATTGTAGAAGGATAATTGAACCAGACTCATTTTCAGTTCTATACAACCCAGGTGCACCCTTTAGAAAAACCTCCCCCACACTCTTTCAATGCCGAATAAAATTGGGCAAAGGCAACTCTGGCATACCATATTCATCAATCGGGGCATCGTATTCATAACTAGTGGTAATGAATGGACCACCTCTTGTCCACCCAAAGTTTGTGCCTCCATGGTACTGCAACATACAAAGAAATTAATAACACAATTATAAATGTGTATTGTCATAAGCAGACGATGAAAGAAGATCAAAATCCACCATGTAATAGTTCTGGAATGTTCCTCCTCTCTGAAAAAATCAGACCACTGCAAACGTGACATCCTCAGCTGGTCTGTGAGGGGTCCTCCCTCTGAAGGTTTGAAACCTGTTGTCTAAGCAACATCTAGGGAACAATCCCTATTCTTAGAGGCGTATAGTCAAAAATTAAGGGGCTTAAGTGCCATTGTAAGAACAAAAACTGTAAGCGCATCGATAAAGCAAGGAATTGTAATTTAACCACACAAAAGTACACAAAATTATTCTAAGAAAATTCACATTACTGAGTGAAAAATATCTAATTAATGGGAGAACCATAATAGCAAAATTAAGAATTAACGATTTAAAAGAGTTCACAGCCAGCACTAACACAGTTTCATATAAAAGACAAAAACATTTGGGGAAAGATTGAAATAAGTTTCCTCGACATAGTTCAAGATTTAAGAAACAAGATTAAAATTTCTATAGAATGAAAGTATACGGTTGTTTAGTAACCCAGAATACTAGAAATCAAACTTATCATCTTTCCATAAAATGGAGTGTCTCTCTACATACACCGGTTATTTCCAAGAAGGCATATAACCCTTCAGAGGTTTACAAAAATACAAACAGAAACCTTGATTTAAAAACCCTCATCAGTCTGTCTCAAGAATAACCACATATGGGAGTCTGCATGGAGATAAGTGGAGTGCTTGGGTAGTGGTGATCGATTCGTGCCCGTTTTGGTGGATGGGTACCGATAAGATAGTTCCACCTACACAGAGGAGTAGCAAATTAGTATCAAACAATAAAAACAAAGATCTTGAATGTATAACAAAGGAATTACAACAATGCTTAAGCCACATCTTACCTATACAAATCGTCGTGGGCAAAAGATGAGTCGGGTGAAGGCACAAGAGCTTGCCGCCAAGTGAACACCCAACTTTCTCCCTGCTTTTCAACAAAGGCCATGATCTTACGTCAGAGATAACTACTGTATTGAACTGTGGATGAAGAACAAAGGAAAAAAGGAGCTCACCGATTGTTGTGAGTTCTATGAGTGCCATTGTATTTCTCTCTGAATTTTCAAACCATAGAAGTAAACTGGAGTGATATGAGGAAAAACCACGAAGAGACCACAAAACCTTGAAGAAGTTGTAGAGAAACATTTTGCAGTGGCAGAGGATGAGAATGAGGGTTTGGGTAATGAGCTAGGGGGAGGCAGCACCTGGAAGTAGTGCCGAGCAAGAAATAGTGTGAGCAAGGGCGGTCGACTTGGGCATAGTTCCGAGCAAGTAGTGTGAGCAAGGGCGATTGACCTGCTACATAGCGAGGTCACGAGACTTATAATTGTAACTAATTTATTACCGGTAGAATCAATCATATGGTTGAAACTATTTTAATTGTCTAACACTTAAATCAAAGGCCCATGAATGTACATGTACCTTTAGAGGGGAGTTGATTTCAAAGGGGAAATTCCTTACGGTGTAATCATGAAAAGTTTAGTCCAAAATAAAAATACCTGATGGCATAAAATATTTTACAAATTTGTTTTTTTTAATATAAAGAAGAACTTGTTGCAAAAACTTATAATTATTATTTCCATCAAAAATCACATACCATTATAGCTAGTAAAAGTCACCTTGGCTTAACCCACACATCATATTGGCGAGGATAACAAACATTTGAAGCAAAGTGTGTGACGTTATCATCATAAGTTCTAAAACCTCAAGCTACCTGTCACATACCTTCCAATATCGATATTATATTAAAAACAAATTTTGATTAATTTTTTTCATGCAAATGTTTTATATTTTTTTATATATAAATAATTGTAAAATGTGTAATTACATCATAGTTTCTAGTTTGATTATTGATTTTCAAGAAACTTCACTAACCACTCTATCTTTGTATACAATGGATTAGAATTAAAGTTAAAATCAATAATGTACTTTAAACGTTTTATAACGTTTTATATTTTTATTTCTTTCTATTCATTTTATATGACATACAAAATTTCATAGTTATATTGTATTTTTATTTATAATTGGGATTATGTAAATTAAAAATATATTTTTTAATTTTAAAAAGATTTTTAAAATTATTGAATGGTTTATTTATTAATATGTAAATCAATTTCCTACATATAGGTGATTATTTTAATTTATTTTTTCATTCTTGAAAAAAATTACAAAGAATTTTTCACAAAAGTTGTCCATTAAAAAACAACATTGTATGAATGTCAAAACTTACTTTAAATTGATCTTGAATAACTTGCTTTACAGACACAACCTACTATAAATACTAAAATACAAAATTATTGCTTGACTTACTTAATAGTCTGTATGGCATGTTCATATGACTGTATGAAATTGTTCTATATGATTGTACAAAATTATACGATGTCTATATGAAGCATGCATTATAAAAAAATGCATTGTTGCTTGGTTTTTTCTCTCTCTCTCTCTCTCTCTCTTTATCTCTCAACTTGCTCAATTGCTCAATTTTGTGTTAAAACCACTATCTTGACTTATCTTTATACTTTCAGCCAAGAACAAAACCTTGATCTATTTTTCAGTTTACTCTTCCATGTCATGCATGCATGAGATATAGCTTTATAGACTTAATAGTTAAAGATAAGATTCATTTCTTTTAATAAAACCAATTCCCAAATAAAATTACTATTTTAAATTTACTTTTTTGAAAATATTTGAAATGACATTTTATATGTTCACACTAAACCTATGTAGAGATTCTTATTCAAGCAATAATTCTAAATGCTTCTTCTTAGTGATGAACGAATTATATACTAATCCAAGTATACCTTTGAATTCATCAAACTTCCCTCTTTCCAAGTGCTTGGTAAGAATATTAACTACTAATTAATATGTGGGAATATACTAGAGCGTCTATGCTCCCTTCTAAACCCTCTCTCATATTATGTTACAGCCTTTGAAACATCTTAGAAGAAAACCTATTTACCCCGTAAATCAATTTTTTTCTACAACCTTTAAACTCCATGAATGACACCAAATCTCTTCCTCGACTTCTTTTTTGCACCTCAAATCTCTACACTAAACTCCATGAATGACTCCTTTTCTCCAAAGGAACCCATCACTACAACTTCTTCAAGCTTCAACCTTTAAACTCCATGCATGACTCTCTTTTTTCGAAAGGAGCCCATCTCTACACTAGAGCTTGAAATCTAAGTAGCACTCAAGTTTAAGATAAAGCAACTAAAACATATATAAAAAAATGTAAATTATTACGTCGTAAGGCATTCCCTTTGGGAAGAACTCCCCTCCCATTCCACATGTGCCTTCACGTATAATTGATTTGAATGTTAGATGATAGAAATAGTTTGGGCCATTTGATAGATTGGACAGTTATTAGTCAGTTATGAAATCCTCCCCTGTAGAGCCCGGTTGCAAACAGCTCTAAAAATGAGCAACGAGGTAATTAAATGCAAGGTTCTCCAGTAATTGCTTAGTCTGTGGAATTTCTAGGGGACAAGCTGCCAGAGTCTTGACTCTGTTCTTCAAGGTAAACCTAGATGTTTCTTTCTTCTCCGATGGGTACCAACGGTTTACATTGAAAATTTTATAAGTTTTATTAACAGTTTATGGTTTATGTACAGAGTTCCGATGGGGTTGATTCACTACCCGTACCATGGTATAGTGCATGATCTTTTCCACATAAGTTATTCTTATAATGGTGACTCTATTTGTAGGGTTTCTTGTTGGAGTTATCCTATCTAGGTAACTAGCTTCAATGACTTCTAATGAATGTGTCTCCTTAAAGTGGTCGGGCTATGCTACAACATTGATATGTTTGGTTATTCCTGCAGGTAAAGCAGTCTGACATTATCTTTTGCTCACGGCTCCCTTCCTAGTTTTCATTAATAACAACTCCATCATGAATTTGCACTTGCAGTATTACATTTCTATTTAGTTTTTTCATTGGTATATTTAAAAAAAAATGTGAACCTGTCTCTTTGAATAGCCACTGAAAATAATTTCTACTAGGTAGATTTCTGCTGATTTTTTTTATAGAATTTATTCAAATAACTTCATCGAATGTTCAAGATTTAGAGCTTTGGAATATGGTTGGAAATAATCCCAACTGTTTCATTAAATGAATTTGATCGTAATTTTTGGAGTAGAAAAGAAAACTGGTAGAAGATGTCGAGAATAATTCTATCTATTTCATTAAATGATTTTGATCGCGTCATTTCTGGAGTACGAAAAAAATACAACATTGAAGCAACACTAATGGGTTAAAATTGCAATATACAATCGTTTTTTATCCATAACATCAAATTTCTATATTTGTAATGTTGTAAGTTGTTGGATGTTTTGGATCTTCGAGTAACCATATTTGCATTTGAAAAAATTGTTGAGTAGAATATATTCAAAATTTAATGTCGAATGATACAAACGCCATTATATTACCTGCAAATTATGTTTTCTTGTTCAAATAACTTAAATTGATGCGATTCAAATGATAAATGTCACAGATTTGCCTTTTGGGAGAAAGATGCTTCAACATATATACATTTTGAGTTCCTAGAATATGGTCAAATCATGTAAATAAACAAGTTTTAATGGTATTTTCAGTGTCTTGAAAGTCAAATTTTACTCTGGCGCTATTTCCATGCGCATGCCTTCATGGGATATACACGATCCTATATAACATGTGTTTGCAAGGCGTGCTGACTAAAGACAAACTTGACCAGATATCGCGGCTTCCCAATCAAGAAACTAGGAACTACCGATCTCGTGATGCAAAATCTAGCTATCGCCAGTCCCGTCCAAACAAAATAAAATCTTTCCATAAGTAGTACTACTAATTCAAATATCCTACCTCCTACCTACATTTACATGGCAAACATTTTTATACTCAATTACAAAAACATGAATGTTACATTTTTGGGATATTTTTCTTATATAGTGATATTCTCCTTAAAAGAAGTTTGACGTATCAAATTCTTTTTTTGGCAAAAAAAGTATGCATAATTTATTTATTTATGTATTTTTCAGTTATCTATATATATTTCATTTTTTAAATAATATGTTTGAATGTATAATTCGATTTAATTTTTTGAAAATTTTAAAATAATTTAAAGGTGAAATCCCAACAAATATTTGTTGCATTTGAAATTAAAAGTCCAAATATAAAATAGCTATACTTGAAAATACATAACAATAAGAATATTATGTTTCAATTACTTTATATAATATATAGATATTTTATTGTTGTTATTGTTATTATTTTATTATTTTAAAGTAAATTGCTCATATTGAAATAATTATAATTTAATTCACATGAGCATTAAAATATTTATTTATGATAAAAAAAATTACATTTGAGTATTACTTAATTTCAATAATATTAATGGCAATAAAATTCTTGTTCACTTGGTTTGTTCATTACCAATAGGGTGTTGGAAGACATTATGGGAGGAAATGTAGCACACCTATTAAGAGATTCCTCATGGAAGGGGGTTTCGTTGATAGAGATCGCAACACAGGAAACTCTGCATCTCATGTCATTAAAACTACCATTGTGTCACTTATCCATTTAAGACATAACGGCTTAATACCATCTTTTGCATGCTTTGCAGAATTTATGCTTCTCAACCTCCCAGAGTCCAACGAGTCAGTCTCGACACTGAACCATCATAGGGAACTACCATCATCTATGAATCCATGCCCTCTACAACATTCATCAGTTATCTAGGATAGCATTTTGGGTACAGAATGCCTTCGGTGGACAATTCTACAACTTGACGTTGTAAAAAATAACATGTGCTTCTTGTAGCATGACAGGTCACTCCAGCTTGCCCTTATTAAAAACTACTTGTGACTAATGCTCGGGCAGGCCACATTAACCTATTATTTATGGTTTTGAATCAAATGTTTACCAACAACTCTTTTTCACCATTAAAAATTCACTGATACATTATTATTAGTTTTAAAAAAAATTACCATAAACCTTTTTTTCATTACAAAATAATTTTACAATCCACTCTACACCATGTGCATTTAGTAAAATTAAAACACCAATAAAATCACCCAAAACATTAATTTCTCAACAAACTCAACTACCACTTGGCTTATAAAATAGTGAAATCAAACCCATGTCCTGGTGTGAATATAAGATAAGATCAAAATCTGAAAATATACTTCAATGAACTTTACCATTTGGAATCATTTTGACGTGAGAAGTTTTACTTCACGTAGAATATGGTCACATTGGAGACATTTTACTAGATACTTTGATGGGATGGGCTTACTTTTTCTTCTTTAGCTCACAACAGGCTTCACAATTGTCTGCAGCACAAAGTGTAGCATGATGCAACACTCGAATCTCCCATGAGCGGATCGTCCTTGCTCGATAACACTCAACACTCAAATCTCCCTTTAGCATGATGCAACACTCAACGCTCAAAATTTTTTCAGTGCAAAACATTTTTTTTTCACTACAAAATAATTTTACAATCCACTTTACACCATCTGCATTTGGTAAAATTAAAACACCAATAAAATCACCAAAAACATTAATTTCTCAACAAACTGAACTACCAAAACCATTCACAACTACCACTTCGCTTATAAAATAGTGAAATATGAAAATATACTCCAATGACCTTTACCATTTGGAATCATTTTGACGTAGGAACTTTTTCCTCACTTAGAATATGGTCACATTGGAGACATTTTTCCAGATACCTTGATGGGATAGGCTTCCTTTTTCATCTATAACATCAGATCTATAAAGCCCAGCAAATGTCATAAGTAACATCTCATGTAGCTTACTTGGAAAGGCTCTCGTTTCATTTGTTGCCACAACTCAGCTCTATAAAACCCAGCAAATCTAATCTCGCGAACAGATCTACATAAAATATTAAATTTACTAACACAAAAATAATTTACCCACATAACACAATCTCCTACCTTATTTATTTATAAAATTCTCACATTTTTCTAGCTTTTCAATGAAGGACTTTGATACCCTCTGGACCTCTTTATCTAAACCAGACGAGGAGGATGATAGATGGAACTCTGAATTGTAGTGAA
>APFE030407400.1:117544-152091 GCA_000404065.3 Pinus taeda | reverse complement strand
CCAGTTGAGGTGGAGATTCCAAGGTAGTGTAACATCACTTGTAGACTAGTCCTGAGTGTACAATTGTTGCATGTAGTTAGATGATCAACCTAAGGAATTGTATAATTCAATTAGAGTAATTTCCCAAATAATAGGAGCTAATCCCTCAAGGAACAACACAAGGAAATAAGATCTGAAGCAGAGGAAAAAATTTACTAACTCTAGGTTAGACACGTTTAGTGAGAAGAGAGATAGGTTATGCACTTTCAGGATGTGCTCAATTGAGAAAAGAAATTTCAAAACATTTCTATTCATTTGATTAATGCAAGGAGGCATTGGGGTTTTTAGCAGATTTATTTCCACAGATAAAAATACTTGTTTCATGTTTGATTTTTCTTCTGCATGTCTAAGAGTTTTGTTCTAAACTGTTAATTAATCTCCATGAAGTAGTAGAGTAGGTTTATTTCTCGTGATTATGATTAGAACTTCATGAGAATTGAAAATACATATACCATAATTTCTACATGGAATCGAAGATGGATCCACATTAGAGTAGGAAATTTGAAGTTGTTTATGAGAAGCTTGAATTTGAAGATGAGTGTAGTGGGATTTGATCAGAGATAAGAAGATGACCTTCAATGAACTAAGGCTTGAATATTCCCTCAAAGGAACCTCAAATTTTATTGCATGGAAGGAACAACGAATTGCTTGAATATGTCAAGAGAAATATTCCAAGACCACCAACAACTGATGTCTAGGACCTTGCATAGTGGAAGAAAGATGTAGCAAGAACAAGGAGTATAATATTGGAGGGAGTATGGGATCATATTGTCTCAAATATCCATGGAAAGGAATCTTCGTTCATGATGTGGATTTCATTGGCAGAATTGTTCGAGAATAGTAGTGACCACAGGAAGCTGACATTCAAGGATAAAGTTTGAAGTATCTAGATGCAACAGAATGACACTATACCACAATATTTGAGTAGGTTCACACAATGTTATGATGATATTGTTGAGGTTGGTGTCACTATCCCTAAAAATGACCTAGTAGTCCTTCCTATTCTGGGCCTTCCCAAGGCGTGACATAGTTATCAATATTCGGTGATTGGGAGGAAGAAACTACTGAATTTGGAGTGCTTATGATATGATTTGGTACAGGAGGAAATAAGGGAGAATACGAGAGATGGGAATTCATCCAAGGGCGAGGATGAAGAAAAAGTTGCACTGGCTAGAAAGGAAAAGAAGGGAAAAGGGAAGAAATCCCAATCTAAACCAGAATCCTGTCAAGGGGGATAGAAGAAATATTCGTCAAAAAATAAATCGTTCCTTTGTCATGAAGTCACGCACTATACCACGAAGTGTGCACACAAGAAGACAAGAAATAAGACCCTACGACGAGCACACAGTGAGGCTATGGCTTCAAAGTTCAAGCTTGAATTTAGCCTCATTGCATGCATGACCAACACAATGATGGGGAGCATGTGGTACTTGGACTCAAGTGCATTGTTCCAAATGATGGGGAATAGAGACTTTTTCAGTCACTTAGAAGAGAAATATTTTCATATGCACATTGATATGGAGGATGATAGAAGGTATAGTGTGATTGAGATTGGTACTGTTGCCACTCAGAGGGAGTCAAGCTCCCTCCTCAAGCTCAAGGATTTCATATTTGTGCCAAACCTAAAGGAAAATATCATCTTTGCTACTGTTTTGGGAGACTGTGGTAATCATGCGATCTTCAGCAAAGGAAAGGAATTCCTGAGACACATAACCACGGGATAGGTGAAGCATATTAGGATTCATGTGAAGAACCTGTACAAGTTAGATGTGTAGGATTGTGATGCATTGAGCACAAAGGCAAAGAAGGTTCAAAGTCGCGATGTCATTAAACTTTGGCATATAAGAATTTTCCATTTACATGAAGGTTCTTTAACATTCATGCAACATATAACCACAAGCATCCCCAAAGGAGCACCTGAGAAACATGATGTATGCAAAGGATTTATTTTCAAGAAGTACACAAAATCCATATTCCATGACCGGGACAACAAAGCACTTGCAGTCCTAGAAACGATCCACTCTAATGTCTATGGAACTTTCTTGACATCCTCTATTGCTAGGCACAAAATTTTTTTAACTTTCATTGATGACTTGGCACAAAAATTTTGGATCTTCTTCATGCAAAAGAACGATGAGACATTCTCCAGGTTCGGATAATTCAAGGCAATCACTGAGAAAGAAACAACAGTGAAGGTGAAGGCTATTAGGAGAAATAATGGAGGTGATTACGTGTCAAGTGAATTTAAAAATTTAGGTGCAAAGGAAGACATTTGACAAGAGTTGATAGCACCCCACAACCCACACCAGAATGGGGTGGTTGAGAGAAAGCACTATGACATTCTCAAAGGAACAAGGGCAATGTTGCATGATCAAGGCCTACCTTTGAATTTGTGGGTTGAGGCATGCAACACAATGGTCTATTTGAAGAACGAGAGTTCTCATCAAATTATGGGCATGATTACACCACTGGAGGATTTCTCAGTGAGAAATTCTAATGTGTTGATGCAATGGTGGAGGAGTACGAATCCATTATAAAGAATAGTTTTTGGGAAGTGGTCCCAAAGCTAGTAGATAAATGAGTTGTGGGTTCGAGATAGATCTTCAAGGTAAAGCATGCAGAAGACAAAAGCATTGAAAAATGCAAGGCCATATTTGTGGCCAAGGGGTACTCTCAAGCTGAGGGGACTAACTATGAGGAGACCTTTGCACCTATAGCAAGGTACTCATCCATTAGATCAATTCTTGTATTGTTTCACATATGGTGTGGAAGATCCACTAGATGGATGTAAAAACAACATTCCTAAATGGATTTAATAAGGAGGGGGTGTATATCGAGAAACCTGAAGGTTTTGAGACTTTTGATCAAGAGTCTCATTTGTGTAGACCCAAGAAAGTATTGTATGGTATCAAGCAAGCACCCTTTTCTGAACCTAAAGAAAAATATAATCTCTGCTACAGTTTTGGAAGACCGTGGTTATCATGTGATCTTGAGTAAAGGAAAGGAATTCTTGAGACACATAGCCACTAGAAAGGTGAAGCAGATCAGGGTTCATGTGAAGAACCTATACAAGTTGGATGTGCAGGATTGTGATGCATTGAGCGCAAAGGTAGAGAAGGTGCAGAGCTATGATGTCGTTGAAATTTGACATATAAGTATTTTCTATTTACATGAAGGTGCTTTAAAGATCATGCAACATATAACTAGAGGCATCCCCAAAAGGAGAACTTGAGAAACATGATGTATGCAAAGGATTTACTTTCAGGAAGTATGCAAAATCCACAACAAAGCACTTGCAGTCTTGGAAACGATCAAGTCTCATGTCTATGGACCTTTCTTGACATCCTCCATTGTTAGGCACAAATATCTTTTCATTTTCATTTATGACTTTTCGGAAAAGTGTTGGATCTTGTTCATGCAGAAGAAGGATGAGACATTCTCCAACTTTGGAGAATTCAAGGCGCTCATTGACAAAGAAATAAGAGTGAAGGTGAAGACTATTAGGAGAAATAATGGAGGTGATTACGTGTTGAATGAATTTAGAAATTTACAAGCAAAAGAAGGCATCTGATGAGAGTTGATAGCATGCCACAACCTATAGCAGAATGGGGTGGTTGAGAGAAAGAACTGTGACAATATAGGAGGAACGAGGGTGATGTTGCATGATCAAGGTGTGCCTATGATTTGTGGGTTAAGACATGCAACACAATGGTCTGATTGAAGAACTAGAGTTCTCATCAGATTATGGGCATGATTACATCAACAGAGGCTTACACATAGTACAACAAAATGAGTATACATGTCACAATATAATGACTACACAATATGCATGACACAATACCACATGTACACAACACAACATGTATACGATGTGCACAACATCACATGTACAACATGTGCACATAACCATATGTACACAACACCTCATGTACATAGCACCACTTGTACACAAGCAACATGTACATAACACCACATGTATGACGTGTACACAACACCACATTTACAACATGTACACAACACCACATGTGCACAACAACAGTACTACACATTCGGAGACGACATTGTCTCTACGAGGAAATGTTGCTTCTAGTGTCTTTCCCATGCCTTAGTGCATGCATCCACAATCCAAATTATGACTCTGCAGTTTTTTTCACTATTCATTCTTGTCCCAGCATACCTAAAATCACATTTTTTTCATTATGCTCATGTATCCATCACCATAACCTACCATAACATAAACATAGGCATAGTTCTAATCCTATAGTATCAAATCATATCCACATGATACTAACCTCATAGATCTATTAGGGCTACTCTACCTACTTAGTTCCTCATAATACCAGGAACCTCTTCATGCCATTCACTTGGATAAGCAATCATTCTTCCTCAAGAATGATCCTTGACAACCCTATGAGAGAATGGCATGCATACACACATATATACATATACAGACATTAGAAAAATCATGATCACAACATAATTACCAGTGCTCATAAGTTCAAGGTTAACATATCTTTCTTTATCTTTGAAAGAATGAGCAATGTTGAGAAAATAGTTCCCAACATAGCCAAGGCATATGATGCCTCAAATCCATTCATCTTACCTTTTCGAGTCACATTTCTTACGATTTTCCTAATGCTAACCATTTACCCCAATGGGCACAACCAATCCAACTAGATGTCATACACTTTCCCTCAACTTCCCATTACTCATGCACCAGGCCTCATATGGGTTTTACATTACCTGTTGGGTTTCATTCAGATCACTCTAAACTCCATTAAAATTCCTCTTTCCTAACCAATTCCCAAGACCCTCAAAACATTAAAGGAATGAACAAAAATCACACAAGAAAACCATGAAAAGCAATAACAATATGACACCACAAACAAAGTGGCATTGCCATGCACTAGTCTCAATCAAAACCACAAATCAAGCGTAAAAATTTCACAAAATACCGAAAGAAAAAAACTATAAACACATACAAAAGCTAAACCCCATGGTTCCCACTGCTTCCAAAGGAGCCTTTTTCACGATCTATGGAATTCTCTTTTTCCATGTGATTCCCTATTAGCATTGTGGTGTTTAAATTGATGTCAATGATCTCTTGGTGATGTTGGTCAGATGCATGAGTGATGGATGCATGATTGGTGATGGTCTTGTTAGTTGGCATTGATGTTAACATCCGATGACTAGACCTAGTAGAGGTGATGTTGTGGCTACTAAGGAGATGGTTTCGAGACATCATGTGTTGGATGGAGATGTTTCTGCTATAGGAGGATGGTGAGTGTTTATCTCTTGGTGCTACTTACATCTGTACATGTCTTGGAGAAATTGCATATGCTCATTTGTAGGATTCTTGTGTTGTAGGTTATTTCACCATTGATGGAGGTAGTTATATGGAATGTTGTTGATGTTCTAGGACTTGAGGATGTTGCTGTAGTGGATAAATATGTTGCTACATATGTCAGAAATATTGAGTTTGCTACTTGAGGATATGGAGGTCTTGGTCTTGGTCCAAAAGTTGGTAGAATAGGTCTAGCATGTCTTAAAATTGTTCCTTTCCTATTCACTAGTTTCAAACCTATTTTAGAGGATTGGAGGAGTGTACAAGAGTAGAGGAAGATGATGGAACAGGTGTCATAGGTTCTGAATTGAAGAACAAATGTTTTACTTTATTTTTAGGCCTAGTTATTGAGTATGGTGTTTGGATAGAAATGGAAGTTTTGGATTGCATTTTCTAGGCAAATGAAGACGAGTCTCAATATTTTGATACATGGGCTTTGTGTAGAAGAGACGAAATTGGCTTCCCATTAAGCCCTTTTCCAAATTAGGTCTAGTTTGAGAGAAAAGGAAGGTTATTTTCCTTGGACGTGGGCTCAAAGGGTTTTGGTTGCATCTATGAGGCTCTAGACTTTGGCTTACACGCCTATGGGAGTTACCTATTACCTACAAAGCAATCTAATTGTAGTTGTTGATCCAATTGCTTTCTTAGACTCCCTACTTTCCTTTGCCTTCTGTCTCCAAATCTAAGTGAATACTAGAGTGCTCCAAACATGTTCCAAGAATAAACTAAGTGTGCAAGAGTATGAGAGAACAAAGCTAAACTCATAAAAGGCTAAACTAAGTGTGCAAGAGTATGAGAGAACAAAGCTACACTCATAAAAGGCTAAACCAACAAAATCACACTGACAAAAGCTATGAACTGAACTTCAGAAGCCTTTTTATCATTCATGCCTTTGTTTTCTTCATTTTCTATTGTTTTTCCTCTAATTTCCCTTTATTTTTACAAATAAATGCCAATTATTTCTTCTTTGTCTCTCCCAATTCCTTTTCCAAATTCCATTTCCATTAATAAACCACAAGTGATTTTGTGATTTCCAATATGCTCAATATGCTCCTATCTTTGGAAATTTCTTCGAGATAAATTTCCAATGGAAGGGGTCCCATGAGACATTGATCCCATCTGCTACCTCAAAATATGGCTGCAAACTCAATGCCATTCCTTTTTCTCATTGACTCTAGAGACATGAGAAATCACACCCACCAAGGTGACCCCTCCATGAATCATGCAAATCACACCGACCAAGGTGATCCCTTGCATGAAACATGCGTTCTACTCCTTGACTCTAGAGACATCGGAAATCACACCCACCAAGGTAATCCCATAATATGCAACAACCATGGACATCCATCATGGGTCATCACTGCTACAACAAGCATCCAAGCTTGTGTGGTTGAAATCAATGAAAACAATCTTTCCAGTCACTTAGGCACTATCACTTGCCCAACAAAATCCAACTTTATTGTTGACATCAATGTTAACACACTAGAAAGTTGGTTCATCCAGACTCTAAAAATTGTCCAACAATATCTTCCTAATATTAAGAATAGCTAATAGATGAGAAATATTCAATTTCGTATATGTTGAATATTGTGTAGTGATGGATACCTAAAACATAAAAGGTTCTTCTAGTAGAAAAGACTATGAAGTGAATGAGACATGAATATTGTGTAGTGATGGATACCTAAAACATAAAAGGTTCTTCTCTTAGAAAAAAACGGAAGTGACCAATAGAAAGGGGTTATTCTAACCATGTAATAGAGAACTCACCGAAATTTGGGTCAGCATCATCCAAAAGAGATGTATAGGCAGTGAAATCCCTATATCCGGCTCTCTGTAGTGTAAGAACTAGAGGAAATTAACTAGAGGGTGGTGTTAACCTTTGCGAGAGGAAAAAAAATAAGAACCTAAATTCATCACAAAAGGAAGTCACATCATAGATCTTACCTGTTGCCTGGGGTGGTGGCCTAATGAAGGAAGACGCATAGTGACCAGAAGCTGATCCCCTTCTCTCCATTTCCGCTCTGAATGATACAGGAGTAAATGGCCAAACCAGTTAAAAGTATAGACAAATAGGGTTAGGGTTAATTGAGAAAATCTGAGCAGTAGATTTAGTGAAATGCATGCAACCATTGAAGAGGTTCTCCACCCTAGGGAAGTTGGTTTGTGTGCCAATGTCATGAGTGTAGAGCTGTCGATTTGGCGAAGTTATATTACCCATAAATTTATGACCACAAGGCATCTAATAGTCCATTGTACAATCTTTAATGGTCACCAATGTTGCATTCACTGATACTACAGACATCATCCCCACTAAGAAACTATCGTAAGTATAATAGTCACCTCAATACAACGATTAGTCACTGATAAAAAACTCAGCCTCATAATTACGGTAGGTCTTACCTGTTCGGTTAACCAATAGTCGCAACTCTAAACAATGATGTGAAGACTTAGGAGTGTTCAGTTGGTGAGGGGGTGTGGTTTTTAATAACATCAATTGTTAAGAGGATTAAGAAAAAAGGTAGTCTCACACATATATATGTATATATAAATTTGGATCCAAATTAGGTTTGTTACAAATGGTATAGGAGCATAGTTCTGTTTTGAGCCTGAATAGGGGAAATTGTGTTAAAACAGACTGTGCAAAATTAATAAATAAATTCTCATGTAAAAATATGTTAAATTTATCTTATCAAATCTGAATGTTGAATGGTGGTATAGGTAGGAGAACTTAACAATGATGGAAGGATTTATGCCACCAAATACAGGAAATGAGGAATTGTATGTGGATTTGGGGCAAGTTGGTAGTGCTTCTGTCATCATCTCTCATTTGGTGGAAACATTAAGGACACTACAATTCGAGTTAGTTCAACTCAGTGGTAGTAACAAAAAGTTTTTAAAAGCTAGTGAAGATAAGGAGACGCTAAGAATGAACAAAGAAGTCAGCTCTCATTTTGTGGAAACATTAAGGACACTACAATCCGAGTTAGTTCAACTCAGTGGTAGTAACAAAAAGTTGTTAAAAGCTAGTGAAGATAAGGAGACATTAATCTGAGAATGAACAAAGAAGTCCAATCGTAAGAGTGTAAATGAAAATGAGGAAGGTACCGAGAAGATAGGATATGACAAGTCACGAACCAGAGAAGAAATTGATCATGAATCCTCAAAAACATATATGAAACAAAGGAAGGCCAAATTACAAGGACAATTTAGAAAGATCAAACCACCACTGTTTGATGGAAAGACGGAGGATGATGCAGAGGCATAACTTGAATATGACAAACTATTTTCAAGTATATGGTTGTGAAAGAAACTTGAAGGCCCGATTGGGAATTTACCAATTGCAAGGTAAAGCCACTCTGTGGTGGGAGGAAAGTAAGAGCATTCAAGTGCTTGAAGAAAAAATAGTATCGTGGGAAGAATTTCAGTATCAATTCAAGGCGAGATTCCTGAGTGAGAGGTATTATGATGACGAGGCTAAGGAATTTCATGAGTTGAAACTCAGAGAGCTAACTATGGATGAATTTTTAAATAAATTCTATTGAAATTTGGTATCGGAGGACAGGTGGTTCCTTAAGGCTTTGATCTTTGGCCTAGGGAAAAGTGTCCAAAAGAATTTAATTTTTCTCCTAAAGTGACTTTATAATTTTTATAAAGTCAAATTCTAATTTAAAAGTGACTTTAAGTGAATAAAAGTTACTAAAGTCTAATTTTAAAGTGACTTTAATAAAAGCAATGGTTAAAATTAGAAAGGAAAAGTGACTTTGAAATAAATGACTTTAAGTGGCGTCTTTATTAAAGTGCGGTGAATTAAAAAATAGAAAGTGAGTTTTAAAAGAGCATTTAATCTCATCCCTAGATCACAATCTATTTCAGCCATTGGATTTAGGGGTTCCCCAAAAGTCACTTAGGGTTAGATTAAAGGAGGAAAATGAGGGAAAGGTCATTCATTCTTTCATGAGCAGATTGAGAGAAGTAGAGCAAGAGAGCAAGGGAGATTTTTGGACAGGGAGGAGAAGGAAACAACAGCTTGGCACACATTCCAAGGCAACAGTTTAGCAAATTCGTACAGATGACTTAGCACACAGAAAAAAGGAAGTATTTGGGCACGATTTTCTAGAAATATGTACAGCAAGTGCATAGATTTTGAGGAGGTCGTACAACGAATTTTGAGGAGGTCGTATAGCAGTTTTCAAGGAGGTCGTACAACAGTTTTTGTGGAGGTCGTACAACAAATTTGAAGGAGGTTGTACAAGAGTTTTTGTGGAGGTCGTACAACAGATTTGGAGGAGGCCGTAGAGCATTTATTGTTGCTCTATTTTGTTGTTTGCAAGCTTTTCCATTTGCCTGTGAGGCACAAAAAACGAGATAAGTTGTAAAATTTTGCTTGCTGTTTTTTTTGCTGAATATTTCTCTCTGTAAAAGGAATTTTCCAAAAATAAGAATGAGCTTTTGAACTGGTTTTCCCCAAGAGTTGTAGGGGTTTTTCCAAGGTCACCTTGACCAAAAATGACTGTGTTTAAATGTGTTGAATGGCTGTTTGTACCTACTGATTTTTTATTTCTGCATTTTCCAGCATTTTGTAAAATTTCCAGAATTTGTGTTTTCAACAAATTTATATTTTCAGTTGTTGAATGTATGGATATGGGAGAGGGCATTTAACTATTATGGGAGAAATAAGGTGAAACTAAAAACTGGGTTAGGAAATGAGAAATTTTTATATGGTATTAGAGCTTGAGTGCTGAAGTGCAGTTTGGGACCGCAAGGAGGAAAATTATAGCCTGTTGATTTTTCACTCAGAAAATTCCACCAAGATGATTTTTCACAAACATCAGTTTTATCTTTACTACAAGAGTGCTATTTTTCAGTTTTAGGACAACAGGATGTCATTAGGATTTATGGTGGAGGATAGATTGGATGGGCATGGGAATTACAACATTTGGAATGAGAGAATGCAGAGTATCTTTGAGGAGACAGAAGTCTCGGACATCATGGTGCATACCACACAGAATCTTGTTGTTGTGCCTACTGATGCTACTCAGCTGGCTGATTATAATAAAAAGAACAACAAGGGTAAGAGACCGATTCTAGGCGGAGTCAAAGACCATTACATTCCTCATGTGAGAGGAAAGAGAAATGCCCATGAGATGTGGACAACATTGTCTAATCTCTACTAGAGTACCAATGAGAACCGGAAAATGGTCCTGAAGGAGAAGCTGAAGATCATTAAGATGGGTAATGATAGTTCTGCTCGATATCTCACAAAGATTACTAATGTGAGAGATGAGTTGGCAGCAATTGGAGAGGTCATTCCACCCACTAAGGTGGTGGAGATTGCAGTGAATGGCCTCCCCCGTTCATGGATGAACCTTGCTGATGGGTTGGTGCATGTGATACCCTTCCCACATGGGAGAGGTTTTGGGATGATTGCATTCAAACAGAGATCAAGAAAGGTCAGCTTGGGGCAGCCAAACCAATTGAGCAGGATGAGGATGTAGCATTGTTGGCAGGAGGCAAGAAAGGCAAAGGGAAGAAGCAGGCTTTCACAAGCAATGGTGGGGGAAAAGGCAAAGGTAAAGGTAAATAGGGTAACGCACAGATGGACTATTCGAAGGTGAAGCGTTGGAATTGTCAAAAGATGGGACACTATGCAGTTGTGTGTCCGGAGAAGAAGAAGAAGAAGAAGAAGGAGAAGAACGAGAGTGTGGCAGCTTCAGCAGAAGTTGAGGACTTTACAGATCGTTTTGACCGGGAGTTTGGGTTCACTACGTGTGAGTCCTCTAGTGCAGGATCACCTGCCACACAGGTTCAGAGGGAGCATGCTTTTCCCTCGATTAGCGGAGCATCTTCGAGTATCTGGTATGTGGACATTGGGGCTTCACGTCACACAGGAATCCATGAGTACTTCTCAGAGCTTTCAGAGCATGGCACTGATATGGAGGTAGTACTCGGTGATGACAGAATTGTTAGAGCAGTCAGTGTGGGGACACTGACATTTTAGAGGGAGTCCAAACCTCCCTTGAAGGTGTCAGATATTCCTTATGTGCCAGGGATGAGGAAGAACCTCATATCTATCTCAGCTTTGGAGGATAGAGGATATGAGGTATTGTTCAGGGGAGGATAGGTGTTGATGTATCTGAGGGGAACTCCAGCTGATTCAGCTAGAGTGATAGGTGTATGCCATGCAAAGGTGTACAAATTTGCATTCCAGCCCCTTTTGGCATTGAGCAGTAGTACCGACAGCAGAGCTAGCAGTTCTGAGCTGTGTGAGATTTGGCACTGCAGGATGGAGCATATGTATCATGAGCCCTTGAGGACCTTACGGGAGATCACTACAGGTGTGCCAGATTTTAGTAATGATCACTTTGATACTTGCAGAGGATGTGCGATGGGAAAGTTTGCCAAATCCCCTTTTCCCAGCAGTGACATCAGAGTGACTGGGATACTTGATTTGATTCATTCCGACGTGAGTGGTCGGATGTCTCATGTTTCCTTGAGTGGATATGAGTACTATGTTTTATTCGTTGATGATCACTCCAGGAGGACCTGGATTTATTTCTTGAAGACCAAGAGTGAGGTCTTCAAGAAGTTTCATGAGTTTAGAGCTCTTGTGGAGACACAAACAGGTCAAAAGATCAAGTCCTTGAGGTCAGACAATGGGGGAGAGTACACCCTTGGAGAGTTTGTTGACTATTGTGCGAAGGCAGGCATCACGAGGGAGTTCAGTATTCCTTACAACCCCCAACAGAACGGGGTTGCAGAGAGGAATAAAAAATCCATCGTAGGGGCTGCCAAAGCCATGTTACATAATCACGGGTTGCCATTGTTCTTGTGGGCAGGTCCTGCAACACAGTTGTTTATTTGCAGAACAGGAGTCCGCATCTTGCCTTGGGGCACATGACTACGGAGGAGGTTTTTCTGGAAAGAAGCCTGATATTGGTCATATTCGTATCTATGGGTCCATTACATACTTCTACATACCCAAGGAGAAGAGGACCAAACTAGAGCCCACCACAAAGAAGGGTATCTTTGTGGGCTATAGTGAGACCTCAAAGGCCTTTCGAATTTACATTCCTGCACAGAGGAAAGTTTTCATCACGCGGGATGTGAAGTTCAAGCAGGACAAGGCCTTTAGGAGGTCACGGGAGTTAGAGTATCTAGATCAGCCAGACCCTCAGCAACAGTTGAGTCAGTCGTAGGGATCCAGTTGACAGGGATCACGATGTTCCGAAGGTACATCTATGACGATGCCAGGTCCGTCAGTGAGCAGTGGCTCGACGAGCCAGAGGGGTGGTGCTCCGGGCAACATGCAGAGCATTCCACAAAGTAGTTCACTAGGGAGTCCATTGATAGACAGTTCACACGGTACCTTCGCTTCTACAGGTTCAAGTGCAGGCAAGAGGACAGCAGACAGGCACTCAGGAGTTCAGGCTACTGACGGTGATGAGGAGGAGGAGTTTCATTCTCCAATGGGAGAAGCATGCTCAGGAAAGAGGAAGCCCAAGTGGCTTCAGGACATCTTGAGATATGCCACATCTATTGCTGAGCCTAAGAGGCCGGTCAGAGAGAGTAGGCCACCTCAGAGGTTTTGTAGTTATATGGCAATGGCTACCAGCATCCTTGACTCTGAGCCTTCTAGCTATGAGGAGACATCTAGCCAACAGGTTTGGAGAGAGGCCATGCAGGAGGAGTATTCATCTATCATGAAGAATGATGATTGGGAGGTGGTGCCGAGGCATCAGGGAAAATCTGTGGTTACTTCCAGATGGCTTTACAAGGTAAAGCATGCTGCAGATGGCAGCATTGAAAAATTCAAAGCGAGGTTTGTGGCTAGAGGGTTCTCCTAGGTAGAGGGAGTTGATTATGACGAGACCTTCGCTCCCATGGCTCGATATACTTCGATCCGCTCCATTATATCGATAGCAGCAGAGATGGGTTGGAAGATCCTCCAGATGGATGTGAAGACTGCATTTCTTAATGGCTTCATACAGGAGGAGGTGTACATTGAGCAGCCACAAGGCTTTGAGGTGGATGGGAAGCAGTCCCATATGTGCAGACTGAAGAAGGCTCTTTATGACCTGAAGCAAGCTCCCAGAGTTTGGTACTCCAGGATAGATACATACTTGCACGGGATGGGTTTCACAAAGAGTGAGGCAGATCCGAACCTTTATTATATTGTTATAGGTGAGGAGCCTCTCATTTTGGTGTTGTATGTGGATGACTTGATCATTACAGGTGCAGAGAGACTCATAGAGCACTGCAAGGGAGATCTTGTTGCGGAGTTTGAGATGAAGGACATCGGCTTGATCCATTACTTTTTGGGTTTAGAGGTGTGGCAGAAAGAGGGGCATTTCTTCTTGGGGCAGGGGAAGTATATTGTGGACATCCTTGTCAAATTCCACATGGAGGATTGTAAACCCATGTCAACACCAATGATCACCAATTGGAAGAAGCTTCATGCTTCAGATTCTGAGTTGGTGGTTCCCACATTGTACAAGAAGCTAATTGGTTCCTTGATGTATTTGGTCAACATTAGACCAGATATTTGTTTTGCAGTCAACACGATGAGTCAGTTTATGTGTGAGCCTAGGAAGGTTCACTAGGTGGTTGCAAAACACATTTTGTCGTACTTGCAGGGGACGATGGATTATGGTCTGGACTACAGGCAAGGGGATGGAGTGAGATTGGCAGGTTATATTGATTCTGATTGGGCAGGTTGTGCTTCTGATAGGAAGAGCACTTCAGGGTGCTGTTTTGGGTTGGGTTCAGTAGCAGTGTCATGGCTCAGCTGAAAGCAGCAGTTAGTAGCATTGATTTTAGCGGAAGCAGAGTATATGGCAGCGAGTCTAGCTAATTGTGAGGCCATCTGCCTTCGCAAGATGCTGTTTGGCTTATTTGGTCAACTGTTGAGACCTTCGGTGATTTACTATGATAATCAAAGTTACATTAAACTCACGGAGAATCCAGTATTTCATGACAGGGCAAAGCATATCGGGATCAAATATCATTTCATCAGAGACTATGTTCATAAGGGAGCTGTGAAGCTTTAGTATATTCCCACTGATGAGCAGGTTGCAGATATTCTTACCAAAGCCTTACCACAGGGCAAGCATGTCTACTTCAGAGATAAGATGTGTGTGGTGAGGAACAACTTCCTCGGTAAGAGGGAGTGTTGAAATTTGGTACCAGAGGACAGGTGGTTCCCTAAGGCTTTGATCTTTGACCTAGGGAAAAGTGTCCAAAAGAATTTAATTTTTCTCCTAAAGTGACTTTATAATTTTTATAAAGTCAAATCTAATTTAAAAGTGACTTTAAGTGATAAAGTTACTAAAGTCTAACTTTAAAGTGACTTTAATAAAGTCAATTTAAAATTAGAAAGGAAAAGTGACTTTGGAAATAAATGACTAAGTGGGTCCTTATTAAAGTGGGGTGAATTAAAAAATAGAAAGTGAGATTTAAATGAGCATTTAATCTCAGCCCTAGATCTCAATCTATTTCATCCATTGGATTTATGGGTTCCCCAAAAGTCACTTAGGGTTAGATTAAAGGAGGAAAATGAAGAAAAGGTCATTTAATCTTTCATGAGTAGATTGAGAGAAGGAGAGCAAGAGAGCAAGGGAGATTTCTAGACAGGGAGGAGAAGGAGACAACAGCTTGGCACACATTCCAAGGCAACAGTTTAGCAAATCCGTACAGTTGAGTTAGCACACAGTAAAAGGAAATATTTGGGCACGATTTTCTAGAAATCTGTACAGAAAGTGCACATATTTTGAGGAGGTCATACAATAGTTTTCAAGGAGGCAGTATAATAGTTTTTGTGGAGGCCGTACAACAAATTTGAAGGAGGTTGTACAACATTTTTTGTTGAGGCCGTACAGCAGATTTGGAGGAGGCTGGACAACATTTATTGATGTTCTGTTTTGCTATTCACAAGTTTTTCCAGTTGGCTGTGAGGCACAGAAAACGAGATAAGTTGTAAAAGTTTGCTTGCTGATTTTTTTGTTGAATATTTCTCACTGTAAAAGGCATTTTCCAGAAATAAGAAGGAGCTTTCGAACTAGTTTTCCCCAAGAGTTGTAGGGGGTTTTTCCAGGGTCACCTTGACCAAAATTCACTATGTTTAAATGTGTTGAATGGCTGTTTGTACCTGCTGATTTTTTATTTCTGCATTTTCCAGCGTTCGGTAAAATTTCCAGAATTTGTGTTTTCAGCAAATTTATTTTTTCAGTTTTTGAATGTATGGATATGGGAAAGGGCATTTAAATATTAAGGGAAAAATAAGGTGAAACTAAAAACTGGGGTGGGAAATGAGAAATTTTTACAAATTCAGCAGTTCCTAAACCGTTTACGGATCCCTTACATGGCGAAAATTGAGTTTGATAACCCAAAGACAATGGATGAAGTAATTAGGAAAGTGGGGCTGTGTCATCAACAGTTTAAAATTAAAAGTGAAGGTGGAAATGTGTGGGAGAACAAAGATGGTGGAAGAACTGGTGGGGGAATGGAGAAACAAAAACAACCTTATTTGAGAAAATTTGGTAGAGATCATTGAAAGAAGAAAGGAATCAGAGAAGAGACACTCTTGCTAGCTGAGTCTCACACATGTTCAAGAGTAATAGAATAGAATAGCGAAATGTATGACACCACCAAAGAATTACGAAGGTGTTGGGGATGTGGGGGACCTCATATGATGCGAGATTTCCCACATAAATCTCGATCGATGCACAATATAAAAACAATTCGGGAGGCCACTATAGTAAATCAGCATTGCCCTGGAAAATCGGCAAGCTGAACATCAAGCTACTATGCTAGAAATAGAAGGTAAAATCTCAAACCAGACTCTGACTATTTTAATAGATCGAGGAGCTACCTTAAGCTATATTAGTCCCCAAACTATATAAAGATGCAATCTAAAAACAAAAAAAAATTAGGAATGCCTGGCTAGTACAATTAGCCACAAGCACTAAGAGAAAAATAATGTAGTGTGTGAAACAGTGCCCTGTTGAATTTAATGGTTATTTTTCGGTAGTAGAATTGAATCTTCTTCCACTTGGGTCATATGACATACTAGTGGGAATGGAATGATTGGAACAACAAGTTGATGATATAAATTGTCTGGAGAAAATAGTGACCTATGTAGGGACTAATGGGGTCCTAAAGATCATTAGACGAAAAGCATAACCAGTAACGGTTAGACAAATTTCCACCTTATAGTTGAAAAGAAACCCCAATAAAGGATGTCAACTATATTTGGTACAGGTGGAGGACAACCCTCAGTTGTCTGAACAAGAAATGTTGGAAACAGTTCTAGTCATCAAGGAATTCGTTGATGTTTTTCCAGAAGAAATCCCAAGACTTCCCCCATACCAGGATATATATTTCACAATAAACCTAGTACCGAGGTCTGTTACAGTGTCTAGGACTCCATATCGCATCAATACTCCATAATTATTAGTTAAGAATGAAATTACAAGAGTTATTGAACAACGAATATATCAGACCCAGCATTTCCACTTGGGGGGCACCAGTTCTCTTTGTGAAAAAGAATGACGGTACATACCGAATGTGTATAGATTACCACGAGTTGAACAAGTTAACAATAAAAAATAGATATCCCCTACCAAGAATAGATGATCTATTTGATCAAGCCATAGGGACTTCAATTTTTTCAAATATTGACCTGACAACGGGGTATCATCAGTTGCAAATTAAAGAGGAAGATATACAAAAGATGGCTTTTAGAACATGCTATGGACACTATGAGTTCATGGTGTTACCCATTGGTCTCACTAACACTCCTCCAACATACATGTGTCTCATGAACAATGCGCTACACCAATATCTAGATCACTTTGTATTGGTTTTTATAGATGACATGTTGGTATACTCAAAGAAAGAGGAGGAGCATCAAGAACATTTAAGAATGGTACTGTAGACCTTAAGGGAAGAGAAACTGTACACAAAGAGCAACAAGTGTGAAATTTTCCAAACCATGATATAGTAATTAGGACATGTCATATCTAAAGAAGGATTAGTAGTGGACCCCGAGAAGATTTCAGCCATTTTGGAATGGCCAGTATGAAAGGATGTGTCTGCAGTTTGTTCCTTTATCAGGATTACAAGATACTATCATCGATTTGTGTAGAAATTTTGCAGATTATCATACCCCATTACCTCATTACAGAAAAAGGGAGAGAATTTTGAATGGACTGAAAAGTGTCAAGAAAGTTTTAATAAACTGAAGAAAATGTTGACCACGGATCCTGTATTACTGATAACAGATCCAGAATAGGAATTTGTAGTATGCACAGATGCGTGCCTTGAGGGGTTAGGAGGGGTATTTCTACAAAAAAATGCTATTATAGATAATGAGTCTCGAAAATTGAAAAAACATGAGCAGAATTATGTTGTTTATGCTCTGGAGTTGGCTGCAATATCATGCATTAAGAATGTGTAGACATTATTTGTTGGGTAAAATGTTTGTTCTAATGACCGACCACATAAGCCTCAAATAATTTTTTAGTCAAGCTTACCTGAATGTGAGATAGGCAAGATGGCTTACCTTCCTTAGCGAATTTGAACTTTAAATCAAACATATTAAAGGGAAAGATAAAAAAAATGTCGATGCATTAAATCGGCATGCTAATGCTACAGTTGGACACATGGGAGTAACTGTAAAAACAGGTTTTGAGGGACAGGTGAGAGTAGGAGGACAACATGACCCCCAATACCAAAAATTTTACCCGCACATAAAGTAAGGTAAGACAACAAGGTATGTGATCAATTCTAAAGGATTGATCACCTGCCAAGATAGATGGGTTATTCCAAATAGCACCCCTCAGTTAATATTTGACGAAAAACATAAAGAGCCATATGCAGGCCACCTAGGATATTAGAAAATGATAATTGCATTAAGGAAACAATTCTTCTGGGCTGTTATGAAGAAGGAGGTAGCTGATTATTTAGCAAAATTCCTGTAGTGTCAACAATTAAAAATAGAACATCAGCATGTGGCACGTCTGTTGAATTCACTACCGGTTCCAGAATGGAAATGGGAAATGATTCCCATTGATTTCATAAAGGAATTACCAAAAACTTGGTATGAGAGTGATTCCATTATGGTGATAGTAGATATACTTACCAAAGCAGCCCACTTCATTCTCATACAATCCACCTTTGGAACGACACAAATAGCAAATATCTTCATGAAAGATATATTCATATTACATGGTATACCAAAAATGATCATATCAAATCGTGATGCCAAGTTTACTTCAAAATTTTGGAAGCCTGTATTTGGTAATTTTGGTAAGAAATTGAAGTTTAGTACAACATACCACCCACAGAAAGATGGGGGAACTAAAAGAAAAAATCAAGTCTTAGAGGAACTTCTTCGAATGTATGTGATGGATAGACCTGCAAAATGGGAAGACTGTTTACATTTGTCGAAGTTTATCTATAACAACAGTTACTAGGATTCCATTAAGATGATCCCCTTTGAGGCTCTATATGGCAGAAAATGCCATACCCCTCTCATTTGGAGTCAACCAGAGGATAGGGTGATCCTTGGGCCTAAACTCTTGGGGGACATGGAAGAGATAGTGAGAAGAATTCAACAAAATATTAGGACTACTCAAGACAAAAAAAATGTTATGCAGATAAAAAAAAAAAATTAAGGAATTTTAAATATGGGAACATGTGTACTTGAGGATCAGGCCTTGTAGGAGTACCTTGAGTACTAGCAGTTGTGCTAAATTAGCACTGTGGTACTGTGGACCATTCGAAGTGTTGGATTGAATAGATCGAGTTGCATATTAATTATCTCTATCGACTCATATTAAACTAAATAATGTATTTCATGTGTCATTATTAAAAAAGTATGTGCATGACAGTTCTCACGTAATTAATTGGCATCCTCTACAGGTGGAAACTGAAGGAGATTTCTTGCCCGAACCACTCTGCATTCTAACATAGAGGGAAACCATATTGTAGAATCATATCATATCTCAGGTTAAAGTGCAGTGGCGACACTTTACCCATGAGGAGGAGACCTGGGAAAAAGAAGAGGTCATAAGGGCTGCTTACCCTAAATTATTTTCTGTTGAATAATAACACTAAGGACAGTGTTAAGTTTAAGGGTGGGATGATGTAACACCTCCGATTTTTAAGAACATGAATTTTTATGTAATAATTGCAAAAACATATGCTAGTTGGTGATAACCATGATTATGTGAATGCTTATATTTCATTAATAAAGTTATTAATGTTGTGATCTTGAGTTTGGAAAATTCATGGGCTAAACCTAGAAAAGAGGATGAAACTAGCCAGAATCTGAGAGGGATCATATCATCATGATTTTTCCTCAAGTGAAAAATATATAGAAATATATATGTGTTAATCCAGTGGGAGATAAAGATTGGCAATAAAAGCGCTACAAGTTGAAAATCATACTTTTAGATTTAAGGGAAAACATGGAAAAAGCCTAGGCTAAGGGGAAACAGAACCCCTAAAGGTAGGACGCTGCCTAGGAAAAAGCTATGAACATGATAACGATAAATAAGAATTATCAAGGCAGAGTAGAGGTTACTCACGCCCGAAAGGTAATCATAGCTCAGGGGAATTAGAGCATTTTTGGTTGGGAGGTTTGGTGCAGTCAACCATTGATTTTCCGAGTTCAAAATTACTGGTCATAAAATTATTACTGTATTCAAATGAATTAAGTTAGATGCATGTTATGTTAGATAGACTGAAAGTTAGGGTTGGTTACTCACGTTGGGTATTGTTCCTTATTTGTACACAGTTGGTAGTTAATTACAATAATTGTAAACCAATAGTCTATTATCTTCTGTAGGTAACCATTTCTCTTTAGTTATAAAATTGTAAGTCATTATTAATTTGATTGCGTGTTGATGATTGTTACCTTATGTGGGTGAATTTTCTTATGAGTTCCAAAGTTGTACTTTAAGTAATAAATTAATGTGTGTTGTGATTAACTATGCATGTTGATGACTATCTAGCATAGGGATGCTATTTCTTATCAGTCACATAGTTGCATGTCATGTTATAACATATGTATGTCAATTAAGAGTATGTTTTGTGGAGGATAATGGCTATTGATCGTCGCAGAGCTCATTAAACGTGTAGGTGACTTTCTGAGTGAATTTAGTAGGCTCCTACATTGGTGAAGTAAAAAGAAAAAAAGGAATCACAGACCCCATAAACCATGGGCATATGAGTCGGTTGATCCATATGGTAACAGGCTACGAGTCAGGTATATGTAAAGATGAGAGTATAGTCAAAGTTTAATTGTCATTGTTCAAAACAAAACAAAAAAGTAATTGTGTACTACTAAGTTCGGGGAAGACTCTAAATTTGAGCCTGTAGGTGCTCCAGATCGAGATTGTGTCTCATAGTTGGGAACTGTAAAAAAAAAGAAAAAAAATGTGAACTAAACATATGGACTCCTTTCTTTCCAGAACTTTGGCGATAAAACAAAATTAAAATTTGAAGTAATGTGACATGAGAAAACAAAAACGTTAATATCATACATAATGAGTATGTACATGTATATATTGAACAATAGAAAATTAGAACTGATAATTCAGAATCTACCAGAATATCCAATTGAACGAATAATAATAGCATGAGAGTCATAACCCCATTGTTTATTAAAATCAAAATATGAATAAGACAGACCTAGTTAATAACTGAAAAGGAAACGAAGAAATATGTATAGGATAATTAAAATCAATCTGTTGAACAACTATATTAACCTAAGTGAAAAGCTACAACGACCGCTACGATATAATCGAAGGATATTAAAAACAATTGCATAACCATTAGTAAAAGAATATTATGATACCATTTACACTTTTTTACAAATTGTTATTCTATACATTCAATCGAGACAAAGAGATATATCTTGTATAACAAAAAACACATTACATCTCTTTGATTCACAGAGTGATTTAATTCCTACCTAAATCTAATAATACATATGTAAACCCTCACATGATTGAAAGAATGTGAGGCTTAGAAAAAAAAACATATCGAGTGCAAGCGATCTGAAACAACCTCATAAATCAAAGGTAGCAATAACTCTTCTTAATATCCAACAATCATATACAAAACATTCTATCCTTTGGCTAAATTTTAATCAGAATTATGCCAAGTACTGTTCAGAGAAATTTTGGGCCTTATACACATGGCCTAATCACTGAAATCCCATAGTTTTGGAAACCAAATCTAGAAAGCAGAGAAGTAAAATTATAGATTAGTGCATCTAAAAGCCTAAGTGCCAAATCATCTCTTTAGGCTATAGCTACATCGAGCTCTGCGGGATGTAGAATGAAAAATATTGATTAAATCCACAAGGAGTAAGACTTATTTCAACGGAGGTCACCAACCTATTCAGAAGAAAACAACAAGAGTTAAATATCAAAAGATTTTGCACTGGTACCTCAGAATGGAAGTACGTACAAAGAAGAGAGACTACAATGTCAGATGATTGGCCGAAGATGGAAGTTAGTAAATGAAAACGTTGTACTATGTATGTCAGGAGAGGCAGTATGTAAGAGGGTTTACCTATAGAGCCTGAGTGACCCTGGCATCGCCATACAATCTGCACAAAGAATCACATAGAAAAGTGTTGGAATGATAAGTAATTAAAAAAATGGAAGTAAGTTGTAGAAAAGGGTTACCTTAACTGTGAAATAGAGCACTCACTGAAATTGTGGTTGACATCATCCAGAAGAGATGTATAGTGGTCATCTAACGGAGGAAGGTGCATAGTGACCGAAAGTTGAACCCCTTTTCTCCATTTCCACTCTGAATGATACAGGAGTAAATGGTCAAACAAGTCAAGAGGATAGACAAATAGGGCTAGGGTTGATCGAGGTGGACATTGGTGGCCACCCACCTATCCCACCTGGACCCCCTCAACTGTCTCTTTCAGTTTTTCAGTTTCTGTAATTGTAGCACAATTTACTATTTTTCGCAATTTTTCGGGTCCTGAACTTCCTGAACCATTTTGAGGCCCTAAATGACGTTTTTTGGGAAATCTGGGAGCAACAAATGCCTACACATGGGTCTTATACCAATGTTGCTCTTCCCAAATTTATAGTGCTCAGATAGATTTTTCTAACAAGCTATTGTACATGTGAAACAGAGATTGTATGCCAAAGTTACGACCCCGGGAAGTTGATGTACTAATTTACCCAAATGGGGCCCACAATTTGGCGTTTCATCTTCTAGGGTTAGGTTCTTGGATGTTTACGGTTTTCCATTGTCTCTCAACAATAAATAAGCCTTCCAGCCTCATTGCAACACAGTTCATAGGCATGTAGTTGCCACATCTCTTCTCAAAGATGAGCTACCATTGCCCTAGCTGGTTTATTTCCTTTTCTATTTGTAAGCATATTTCAGTCTTTTATATTAATGAAATGAAGTATTATTTCTGCTGCATCTCTGTGTTTATGGTTATCTTTGTAATTTGTTGCATTCCTGTTTAAATTCGGATCACTCGTATTAGAGCGGTTTCCTTTTTCTCTCTTTTTCTTTGCATGTCCCCAACGAGGTTGGGATGTAAGGAGTTAGGGCTTGAACTCGTCAAACCTTTGCAAGACGAGCCTCACAAATCCCGATTGCTCCCATGCCAGATGAGAAGAAAGATGAGGGGGCAAGACATCCTATCAAAATCTTGCTCGAAGAAGTGTTCGTGCGACAAAGGAATGTGATGATGGATAGCTTTGTGCAGATCCTTCAACGACTACCCAGAGGCGATGTATCGGCTTCCAACAGCTACTCTGCAAACACCACACCCTTTAAGGTACAAGTTAAGGGTCAAATAGACATAGATGTCATAGATAAATGGTTAAATATTCTAGATGGGTATTTTTCTGTTCATGATTTTTTCAGTCAGGAAAAGATTATTTTCGCTCTTCTCAAAGCAGCCCCCCATGTCAAGGACTTGTGGGAAACCTACTGCGAGTAGAAAGAAAAAATTATGAGCTCACTATTTTCAGCCAAACCCACTTGGAATTCCTTCTGAGATGACATCAAGGAGCAATACTACCCTGTCAAAAGCTATGAGGACAAATACTTAAAGCTGACCACGCTGTGGCAGGGAAGGGACCAAGACATGCCAAAGTTCACAAAACTTTTTCACACCCTTCACACACAGTTGGGTATCAAGGATTCTGAGCTGCATTTAGTACTCAAATACCATGGCTGCCTACATAGATACATCCAAAAACAGATGGAGTTCCTGAACATCTCCTCCCTTGACATGGCGTACTGATACGCTGACAAAATTGAGCAAAAGTTCAAACAAAAGAAGCTAGACTTTGGATCTGTGAAAATGAAGACCAAAGGACAATCCCATGAAGACGAGGAAGGACACAAGAAAGTGGTGTAAGTTTCACAAGAGTCCCACTCACAACACAGGTGAGTGTCGGACGAAGCAGTTGTTGGTGCCTGAGTTGAAGGCTTCAGAATGAGATGCATGTTCCAACCCTAAGTCCAAACCCCACAAGGGGAATGGAAAAGGGAATCATATCAATGTTGCAGAGTCCAACGTCTCTGTTGCCATTGCCAAGATCCCGAAGAATGAGCGCGAAGATCCGGAGGGGGGAGGCATCTTTTCCAGTCACAAATGTGGGTGAAGGGTTCGCCGCTACAATTCATTGTCGACATTGGCACCCAAAAGAACCTCATTTCAACATAGGTCATGAAGCGGTTGGGCCTACCGACTACACCACACCCACAACCGTATAGTATTGTGTGGCTTCACCAAGGACGAGATCTCCGAGTTCACCAATAGTTTCACCTTCCCTACAGCATCAAACCCTTCACAGACGAGGTATTGCATGATGTTGCACCTCTGGATGTTTGTGATTTACTATTTGGCTAGCCATACTTGTGGAGGCGACATGTTGTGTATGAGTCAAGGCCTCGCACTGTTATTATTACTTTGGGTAATTCATTATACAGGATAACAGAGGTAGCCCCACCTACCGCCACCTCCTTGATCTCTGCTAAGAAATGTAGCAAGATCATCTCCGAGACGAGGAAATTCATTTTCCATCTTGTTCGCTCCCAAAATAAGGGGAAGATCATTACCACATCCATGACCCCTACGAAGGGTTCCTCCACACAACAACAGCAACAAAGGGATACGGTCATGACAAAACACATGAATAACTTCCCCTCACCCATAGGGGTACCACACAAGATTCAGGTAGGCAACAAAGTCTGGATGCATCTGCAGAAAGAATGTCTTACACGAGCAAATCAAAAGCTCTGACCATGCCGACATGGTCCTTACAACATTACCAAGGTTGTGGGAAACAATGCTTTGGAGTAAAAAATTCCTCCATTCCTTCGTCTGCACCAAGTGTTTAATGTGTACCGCCCTCGACTATGCTTCCCACCATTACTATTGAAATTTGGTACCGGAGGACAGGTGGTTCCCTAAGGCTTTGATCTTTGGCCTAGGGAAAAGTCTCCAAAAGAATTTAATTTTTCTCCTAAAGTGACTTTATAATTTTTATAAAGTCAAATCTAATTTAAAAGTGACTTTAAGTGGTAAAGTTACTAAAATCTAATTTTAAAGTGACTTTAATAAAGTCAATGTAAAATTGGAAAGGAAAAGTGACTTTGGAAATAAATGACCAAGTGGGTCTTTATTAAAGTGGGGTGAATTAAAAAATAGAAAGTGAGATTTAAATGAGCATTTAATCTCAGCCGTAGATCTCAATCTATTTCAGACATTGGATTTAGAGATCACCTAAAAGTCACTTAGGGTTAGATTAAAGGAGGAAAAGGTCATTCATTCTTTCATGAGCAGATTTAGAGAGAGAGAGCAAGAGAGCAAGGGAGATTTCTGAGCAGGAGGAGAAGGATGCTGCAGCTTGGCACACATTCCAAAGCCGTTTATAGATGTTTTGAGTAGGACCGTACAACATATTTTTTGCACAGAAATCAAGGACCGTACAGCAGATTTTCTGCACAGAAATCGAAGGCCGTACAACAGATTTTCTGCACAGAAATCGAGGGTCGTATAGCAGATTTTCTGCAAAGAAATTGAGGTCTGTATAACAGTCCGTATAATCCATACAACAGCTGTACAACAGTTTTACAGCAGTTTTCTAGTTGGTTGTGTGGCACGAAAATCAAGATAAGTTGTAAAATTTGCTTGCTGATTTTTGCTGAATATTTCTCACTGTAAAAAGGCATTTTTTCAGAAACAAGAAAGAGCTCTTGAACTGGTTTTCCCCAAGAGTGGTAGGGGGTTTTTCCAGGTCACATTGACCAAAAATCAATGTGTTCAATTGTGTTAAATGGTTGTTTGTACCTGCTGATTTTTATTTCTGCATTTTGCAACATTCTGTAAAATTCCCAGAATTTGTGTTTTCAGCAAAATTTATTTTTTTCCACTGTTGAATGTATGGATATGGGAATGAGAATTTAACTATATGGGAGAAATAAGGTGAAACTGAAAACCGGGGTGGGAAATGATAAATTTTTACATGGTATTAGAGCTTGAGTGATGAAGTGCAGTTTGGGACAGCAAGGAGGAAAATTACAGCGTGCTGATTTTTCACTCAGAAAATTCCAACAAACTGATTTTTCACAAACAACAGTTTTATCTTTACTACAACAATGCTATTTTTCAGTTTTACGACAACATGATGTCATTGGGATTGAGGGTGGAGGATAGGTTAGATGGGCATACAAATTACAACGTTTGGAAGGAGAGAATGCAGAGTATCTTTGAGGAGGCAGAAGTCTGGGACATTATGGTGCATATCAGACAAAACCCGGTTGTTGTGCCTACTGATGCTACTCAGTTGGCTGATTATAATAAAAAGAACAACAAGGATAAGAGACTGATTCTAGACGGAGTCAAAGACCATTGTATTCCTCATGTGAGAGGAATGATAAATGCCCATTAGATGTCGACAACATTGTCCAATATCTACCAGAGTACCAATGAGAATCAGAAAATGGTTCTGAAGGAGAAGTTGAGGACCAATTAAGATGGGTAATGATGGTGCAGCTGGATATCTCACAAAGATTACTAATGTGAGAGATGAGTCGGCAGCAATTGGAGAGGTCATTCCACCCACTAAGTTGGTGCGGATTGCAGTGAATGGCCTCCTCTGTTCATGGATGAACTTTGCTCATGGGGTTTATGCACGTGAGACCCTTCCCACTTGCGAGAGGTTTTGGGATGTTTGCATTCAGACAAAGATCAGGAAAGGTCAACTTCGAGCAGCCAAGCTAATTGAGCAAGATGAGGACGTAGCACTGTCGGCAGGAGGCAAGAAAGGCAAAGGGAAGAAGCAGGCTTCCACAAGCAATCGTTGGGGCAAAGGAAAAGGTAAAGGTAAATAGGGTAACACACAGAAGGACTATTCGAAGTTGAAGTGTTGGAATTGTCAAAAGATGGGACACTATGCAGTTGTGTGTCCATAGAAGAAGAAGAAGAAGGGGAAGAACCAGATCGTGGCAGCTTCAGCAAAGGTTGAGGACTTTGCAGATCATTTTGACCGGGAGTTTGGGTTCACTGCGTATAAGTCCTTTAGTGTAGGATCACGTGCCAGACAAGTTCAGAGGGAGCATGCTTTTCCCTCGATTAGTGGAGCATCTTCGGGTATCTGGTATGTGGACAATGGGGCTTCACGTCACATGACAAGAGTCCATGAGTACTCCTTAGAGCTTTTAGAGAGTGGCACTGATATGGAGGTAGTACTCGGTGATGACAGAGTTGTTAGAGCAGTCGGTGTGGGGACACTGACATTTCAGAGGGAGTCCAAACCTCCCTTGAAGGTGTGAAATGTTCTTTATGTGCCAGGAATGAGGAAGAACCTCATATCTGTCTCATCTTTGGAGGATAGAGGATATGAGGTACTATTCAGGGGAGGACAGGTGTTGATGTATCCTAGGGGCACTCCAACTGATTTAACTAGAGTGATAGGTGTACGCCATGCAAAGGTGTACAATTTTTCATTCGAGTCCCTTTTGGCATTGAGTATAGTACTGATAGCAGAGCTAGTAGTTCTGATTTATGTGAGATTTGGCACCACAGGATGGGACACATGTATCATGGATCCTTGAGGACCTTGCGGGAGATCACTACAGGTGTGCCAGATTTCAGTACTGATCACTTTGATACTTGCAGAGGATGTGCGATGGGCAAGTTTGCCAAATCCCCTTTTCCCAGTAGTGACATCAGAGTGACTGGGACACTTGATTTGATTCATTCTGATGTGAGCAGTCGGATGTCTCATTTTTCCTTGAGTGGGTATGAGTACTATGTTTTATTCATTGATGATTACTCCAGGAGGACCTAGAGTTATTTCTTGAAGACCAAGAGTGAGGTCTTCAAGTGGTTTCAAGAGTTTAGAGCTCTTGTGGAGACATAAACAGGTCGGAAGATCAAGTCCTTGAGGTTGGACAATGGGGGATAACACACCCTTGGAGAGTTTGTTGACTATTGTGTGGAGGCAGGCATTAAGAGGGAGTTCATTGTTCCTTACAACCCCCAGCAGAACGGGGTTGCGGAGAGGAAGAACAGATCCATCGTAGGGGCTGCCAAAGCCATGTTACATGATTAGGGGTTACCATTGTTCTTGTGAGCAAAGGCCTGCAACGCAGCTGTTTATTTGCAGAATAGAAGTCCGCATCATGCCTTGGGGAACATGACTCCAGAGGAGGCTTTTTCTGGGAAGAAGCCTGATATTGGTCATCTTCGTATCTTTGGATGCATTACATACTCCTACATACCCAAGGAGAAGAGGACCAAACAAGATCCCACTGCAAAGAAGGGTATCTTTGTGGCATACAGTGAAACCTCAAAGGCCTTTCGGATTTACATTCCTGCATAGAGGAAAGTTGTTGTCAAGCGGGATGTGAAGTCTGAGGAGGACAAGGCCTTTAGGAGGTCACGGGAGTTAGAGTATCTAGATCAGCCAGACCCTCAATAGCAGTTGAGTCAGTCACAGGGATCCAGTGGGTAGGGATCACAAGGATTCGGAGGTACATCTATGAGGATGTTAGGTCCGTCAGTGAGCCGTGGCTCGCTGAGCCAGAGGGGTGGTGCTTCGGGCAGCATACATAATAGTTCATAGAGTAGTTCACTAGGGAGTCCACTGATGGACAGTTCACACGGTACCTTAGCTTCTACAGGTTCAGGTGCAGGCAGGAGGATAGTAGACAAGTAGTCAGGAGTTCAGGCTACTAATGGTGATGAGGAGGAGTTTCATTCTTCTATGGGAGAAGCATGCTCAGGGAAGAGGAAGCCCAAGTGGCTTCAGGAAACCTTGAGAGATGCCAAATTTGTTGTTGAGCCTATGATGTCGGTTAGAGAGAGTAGACCACCTCATAGGTTTTGTAGCTATATGGCAATGGTTAACAGCATCCTTGATTCTGAGCCTTCTAGCTATGAGGAGGAAACTAGCGAGCAGGTCTGGAGAGAGGCCATGTAGGAGGAGTATTCTTCTATCATGAAGAATGATGTTTGGGAAGTGCTGCCGAGGCTTGAGGGAAAATCTGTTGTTACTTCCAGATGTCTTTACAGGGTAAAGCATGCTACAAATGGAAGCACTGAGAAATTCAAAGCGAGGTTTGTGGCTAGAGGGTTCTCCCAAGTAGAGGGAGTTTATTATGAGGAGACCTTCGCTCATGTGGCTCGATATACTTCGATCCGCTCCATTATATCGATATTAGCAAAGATGGGTTGGAATATCAACCAGATGGATGTGAAGACTGCACTTCTCAATGGCTTCATATAGGAGGAGGTGTACATTGAGCAACCACAGGGCTTTGAGGTGCATGGGAAGGTGTCCCATGTGTGCAAACTAAAGAAGGCTCTTTATGGCCTGAAGCAAGCTCTTAGAGCTTGGTACTCTAGGATAGATACATACTTGTAGGGGATGGGTTTCACAAAGAGTGAGGCAGATCCGAACCATTACTATATTGTGATAGGTGAGGATCCTGTCCTTCTGGTGCTGTATGTGGATGACTTGATCATTAGAGGTGCCGAGAGACTCATAGACGACTGCAAGAGAGATCTTGCGGCAGAGTTTGAGATGAAGAACATCCACTTGATGCATTACTTTTTAGGTCTGGAGGTGTGGCAGGAGGAGGGGCATTTCTTCCTGGGGTAGGGGAAGTATATTGTGGACATCCTTGGCAGATTCCACATGGAGGATTGTAAACCCATGTCGACACCGATGATCACCAACTGGAAGAAGCTTCATGCTTTAGATTCCGAGTTGGTGGATCCCACATTGTACAGGCAACTGATTGCTTCCTTGATGTATTTAGTCAGCACTAGACCAGATATTTGTTTTACAGTCAACACGATGAGTCAGTTTATGTGTGAGCCTAGGAAGGTTCACTGGGTGGCTGCAAAACACATTTTGCGGTACTTGCAGGGGATAGTGGATTGTGGTCTGGACTACAGGCAGGGGGATGGAGTGAGATTGGTAGGTTATACTGACTCTAATTGGGCAGGTTATGCTTCTGATAGGAAGAGCACTTCAGGGTGCTGTTTTGGGTTGGGTTCAGCAGTAGTGTCATGGTTCAGTCGGACGCAGTAGTTAGTAGCATTGAGTTCAGCGGAAGCAGAGTATATGGTAGCTAGTCTAGCTAGTTGTGAGGTCATCTAGCTTCACAAGATGTTGTTTGGCTTATTTGGTCAGCCATTGAGACCTTTAGTGATTTACTGCGATAATCAAAGTTGCATTAAACTCACGGAGAATCCAGTATTTCATGACAGGTTAAAGCATATCAGGATCAAATATCTTTTCATTAGAGACTATGTTCAGAAGGGAGCTGTGAAGCTTGAGTATGTTCCCACTGATGAGCAGGTTGCAGATATTCTTACCAAAGGCTTACCACGGGGAAAGCATGTCTACTTCAGAGACAAGAAAGGTGTGGTGAGAAACACCTTCCTCGGTAAGAGGGAGTGTTGAAATTTGGTACCGAAGGACAGGTGGCTCCCTAAGGCTTTGATCTTTGGCCTAGGGAAAAGTGTCCAAAAGTATTTAATTTTTCTCCTAAAGTGACTTAATAATTTTTATAAAGTCAAATCTAATTTAAAAGAGACTTTAAGTTATAAAGTTACTAAAGTCTAATTTTAAAGTGACTTTAATAAAGTCAATGTAAAATTAGAAAGGAAAAGTGACTTTGGAAATAAATGACTAAGTGGGTCATTATTAAAGTGGGGTGAATTAAAAAATAGAAAGTGAGATTTAAATGAGTATTTAATCTTAGCCCTAGATCTCAATCTATTTCAGCCATTGGATTTAGGGATCACCCAAAAGTCACTTAGGGTTAGATTAAAGGAGAAAAAGGAGGAAAATGTCAGTCATTCTTTCATGAGCAGATTGAGAGAGAGAGAGAGCAAGTGAGATTTTTGAGTAGGAGGAGAACGAGGCAGTAGCTTGGCACACATTCCAAGGCTGTTTGCAGTAGTTTGGAGCAGGACCGTACAACAGATTTCTTGCACAGAAATCGAGGACTGTACAGCGAATTTTCTACACAAAAATCGAGGGCCATACAATAGATTTTCTACACAGAAATCGAGGGTCATACAACTAATTTTCTGCACAAAAATCGAGGTCCGTACAGCAGTCTGTATAGTAGCCATACATAATTTTTACAACAATTTTCTAGTTGGTTGTGTGGCATGAAAATCGAGATAAGTTGTAAATTTTGCTTGCTAATTTTTGTTGAATATTTCTCATTGTAAAAAGGTATTTTTCAGAAAAAAGAAAGAGCTCTCGAACTGGTTTTTCCCAAGAGTTGTAGGGGGTTTTTTTAGGATCACATTGACCAAAAATCACTGTGTTTAAATGTGTTAAATGGCTATTTCGACCTGCTGATTTTTATTTCTGCATTTTCCAGCATTCTGTAAAATTTCCAATATTTTTGTTTTCACCAAAATTTATTTTTTCCAGTGTTGAATGTATGGATATGGGAATGGGCATTTAACCATATGGGAGAAATAAGGTGAAACTAAAAACCGGGGTGGGAAATGAGAAATTTTTATAATTACTAGACACATCCAAGATTGTAGAATAGCTCACCAGGGACCAAGTTCAGCAGATGGAGGAAGTCAATGCAATGGAGACCATTGCATCCAAAGGGGGGAGGAATAATCTAGGTGGAAGTTGGTGGCCACCCACCTATCCCACTTGGAGCCCCTCAACTATCTCTTTCATATTTTTAGTTTTCGTAATTATAACACAATTTACTACTTTTAGCAGTTTTTCAGGTCCTAAATTTCTGGAGATGTTTTGAGGCCATAAATGACGTTTTTTGGGAAATCTGGGAGCAACATGGGTTTTGGCCTAGAGTTTCTCTTCCCAAATTTATAGTGCTCTGATAGAAATTTCTAATGAGCTATCGTACGTGTCAAATAGAGATTGTATGCCAAAGTTACGACCCCAGGAAGTTGATGTACCAATTTACCCAAATGAGGCCCATAGTTTGGTGTTTCATCTTCTAGGGTTAGGTTTTTGGATGTTTCGGGTTTTCCATTATTTCTTAATAATAAATAGGCCTTCAAGCCTCATTGTAACATAGTTCAGAGGCATGTAGCCTGATATTGATCTAAGACTTCAATGATAGCTCAAATTTCAAAGTGTTTGAAAGTGTTTCAAACCTAAACGAGCAGATAGATCTTGTCTTCCTGATTCTAGCACCATGAACAGTTTGAAAAATGGACACTATATGGAGGAGTTATCATATTTTGAAAAGTTCATTAAACTGCAATTTTCAAGAATAAATTGATTTTTGGAAATATTAAAAAAAATAATATCCAAGTAATATTCCTTGCAATATTCCCTAGAATATTCTCAAGAATATTTTATAGAATATTCCTTTTAGGTTGACCAATCAGGAGCTGACATGTGGCAAGCCCGGAGGACGCCACATGGCCCTCGATTTGTATTATAAAATATTGTTAGGGTCAAGTGGGATTGAACCCGTGACCTCCCGCGAGCAAACAAGCACTCTAACCGTCTCCGCTACAAATTGTTTCTTAACAGTCTATGGTCTGTTATTATATTTAAATTGTAATGGTTTTTGGTTTGGGAATAGATCGCTAGTAGTCCTGGAAGCGAGGTCACATGCCACTGTGTGCTCCAATGGTTATAGTTAACTACCAACCGCTATCCTTAACAAACATTAACTGCCTGGAGATTGCAGTCACATGCACACCAATCTGTCGACGGTTACAGTCAATCGGCGGTCAAGCTTGGTAGACCTCCAAAATTGGCGGACATTGCCAAATTTAACTGCAGTTAACTCGAGTCAGCCAGATTTAGTGGAGGATTTTTAGGTGAAATCAATTAAATGAACTAAGGATACAATTTTCAACCTAACAGAGTGAATCAAGAGTCTACATAGGCTAGTTTTTTCCTTCTGAAGCATTTGGAACTATCCGGAGAGGTTGAAGATGCCATCTTCAAAGAGATTTTCGTCCAGGGAGATTTTGGAGCTGAGATCCACCAGGGGTTGGAGGTTGTTGCAGGAGCTACCAATATCCATTCTCAACAAACAATCAGTTGTTGCTGACTGTAATGAACCTCCTGAATCCATTTCAGTTGTTTTAAGAAGCATTTGGAGACTTGTGCAAGCCGAGATACTAAGGGGAAGTTTTAGGGAGCCGAGAGCCAACCGTGGAGGAAGGCCTAGATCAGGGATACAGTGCTTGTTTTGAGAAAATGAATAGTCATTTGTTGATTTCAGATATGTGCTAGAGATAGTACCAGAGGTTTCAGAGACATTTGATGCATTCTGAAGGAGTTTGTGCCATTAAGAAGCTCAGGGAAACTCAGTGCACCTGCTCAAGGAATCAAGTCCAAGGGAGCCTGTTAGGTAAACTTGACTCAGGATAGAGTCAAAAGTTGACGAGGTTAAATAGTGATGGTTTTGGGGCACATGGTATTGTGCACCCATGGTATTCTGCCCGTGGTATTATATGTAATGGAGCCTATAAAAGGCTGGAAGGACTTCATTGTAATGCAAGGCCTGGAGGTGAGCGGTGAAGGCTCACTTGGCTGGGTTGGCCAGGGTTTTGGCCAAGGATAATGAAATTTCATTATGATTGGGTTTTTCCCCGGATTTGGGGTTTTCCCGGATAAACATGTGTATTTATGTGTTTATGGTTATTGTTGGCTAATTTTATATATATTCCTCTCCGTAATTATTTATGTTGTGCAGTAAATTCTTAACAATTGGTATCAGAGCCAGATATTGGCTTCAAAGAGATTCTTTGATGCCAGGGGTTTATAGTGGCTGAGAGGCAAGGAAAGAATATCGAGGTCGACCGATCGATTAAAGATCTGCATTTAGGGGGGGAGATTGTGGCCGTGGAGTGATGGTGAAGGCGGAGGGAGGAATTGGAGGATTGAAGAGCAAAATGTACGCACACACCAGGTTGAACATCAATGGAGGTAGCAGCGCATCGCCATCTCCTCCGTCGTCGCCCCGCAGATCACTAAGGCAGCAGTACCACCGACATGGCCGGAGCGGCAAAGGAGGTCGCGCGTTTCTACCACCCACAGATTTATTTATTTTCTGCTCTCTATCCTTCTCAGGCGCCACGGGGTTTTCCTTTTCGCTCCATTGATATACATTTCAGGGATGTTGCTCTACATGGGGACAACCCCATTCCAGGTTCCCAGTGTCGTCCGTGGCCCGCCGCCCGGATCGCTGTATCGCAGTCCCCCAGGTGTTCCGCAAGCTCTGGCTAGATATGAAATCCGACAACCTCACGCCAATGCGCTAATGACAGCATGGCAACACCCAAGAGAAGGTCAAGGATGGAGGCCTTGTATCAGTCTAACACCAGCAGACGCAGGGTTGCCTAAATCAAATGGTTATTTAGTCATCGAAGCAAACGGTGGTCTGAATCAGCAACGCTTATCAAATTCTGATGCAGTAGCTGTGGCAGGCCTTTTGAATGCAACCCTTGTCATACCAAGCTTTCACTATCATAGCGTTTGGCGTGATCCTAGCAAGTTTAGAGATATATTTTATGAGGAGTATTTTATCAGCACTCTAAAAAATGATGTGATGGTGGTGAGAGAGCTACCTGAAGTTATAATGGAGAGATTCAACTACAATATAAGCAGCAATAAACAAAAAAAAA